>JAVJIF010003802.1:0-232500 GCA_038442645.1 Agave tequilana | reverse complement strand
GTTAATATGAAACCAATAGCGATACTCAAAAGGAAACAATATGCTGATTGATTAGTGAAGCAAAATTATTAATCAAAAACCCATCAACAAGAAAGGTGGATTTCAAGACATGCATGAAATTTAGAATATTAGCAAACTTTATAGCAATTCATGAGAATAAATGCTTGCATAGTAAAATTAATGGCAAGAACAGAATTGACAGTAGAAAACTTAGTATAACATAGCATGAGCAAATAATTGTCAAGTGGCTTTAAATAATAGTGTTCCAGGAGTGCACTTGCATAAACATAAATTAAAGAAAACACATGTGATGGCAAAGAATTCAATAAGAAATTAAATGCATTAATTTAATTAAAAATTTCTCAAACTAGTATCCTTTATAAGCATGCTCTTCTGAAAACACTTAAAAAATTAGAAATGATATCACAATGAACAACTTAAAACTTAGGTAAACAAATTGAGGTGTGACCATAACACACATTTGGTTAGATGTTCATTAACATTCATCAAAACTGTTGTCATATACAAAAGTTGTTATGTACTATTTAGTGCATATTTAAATCATAAATAGAGTTGAGATGGGCTGCCATCAATAGTATCCAAAATGCAAATACAATATTTCAAATCTGAATTTATTAACTGTTGTCTTCTAAATTCAATTAATCTGCATGAGATAAGAAATAGATTGAATGAAATAGGAGAAAGTGTGTGTGTGTATATATTTAAATTTTAATCATTTAGATTGTTGAAAATTTTGTACTATTTTCTAAAACATGCAATATTCTTACAAAATTAAATTATGATAAAACAACAATTATAGTTTAAAATAAAACAAAAGGAATCTGGCCTGAAGAATGCGGTCGCGATGTCGCTGCCATAAAAAATCAAAAGCCTGTCTCCTTGTCCAGACGTTGAATCGATTTTGTCCCCTAGCGGTAAAGGTTCCCCCGGATTTATTAGCACTCAGCCCAAGACGGTGGGCAGAGCCTCTACTCAAATGAAGAAGTTGCCGAGCAAAAATGAAGATAAAAAATTCTTTTTAACACTGAAGTCATTCTCACGAAGAATAGTCTTTAGGATTTCTTTTAAGATGAAAAAAGAGAAATCAGTTGTGTCCCTTACTATTAGAGTGAGTAGTCTATTTATAAACTTAAAACCCAAATTGTTGTAACAATTCCAACAGTCTCAACTGATTTAGATCCTGAGACTTGGTCAAAATTGACTTGGTAAAACAAATTTAAAATAAAAGTTTTTCTTTTTATTTTAACTCAAAAAAATCCAACATGTACAAATTATTAAGGGACCACTGTTACTCCTCGAACACAAATAGTTAATATACTTGGAGAAATCCAGTGCATGCATGACAAACATGTATAAGTGATACATTATGGAGAAAATCATTCATTATCCACGGTGACCCATTGATGCTCCACATGAAGCATGTTGCTTCCTCAGAAGGTCCAATGCAAACATCAGAGTTATCAAGAACAATCACAAATTAAGCAAGAATAATAAACAAAAGAGAACACAAGATTTAACGAGGCGATCAACAATTGCCTACGTCCTCGGAACAGAAGGAAGAGAGATCTTACTATCAAAATCACCAATACAAATTACAAAGTAGGGCACAAAAAGTATACTCAACTAACTCTCTTATTTGTTCGCATATATCTACAGGTTATCAACTACTCACGAAACATGAAAAGCTCTGGTACCCAAGACCAACTCCATGCCTAGCTGATGTGAGACTATTTGTTTGCATATTACTCAATAAAGTCCATTGTGGATTGAAATATACAGTCCCAATTATAGATCACATTTCCTCAAAACAAATTAATATAATGTTTTTTTAATCATGATTTCTGATAACTATTTCCTAGAAGCCATCGGTATCATAAAGGCTCGCATAAAATTACTTTCTAGGAGCATCTTGTGATCAAACAATATCATCATAATATTTGTGTGCCAATGGTTAAAAAATAACCAAAAAAAAATCATACGAGCATAAAGGAGAAAATGAATTTAAAGTCGAACCATCGAGAAATAAAAGATTCCAAGAATACATGAAAAAAAAGGCTGATAACCAACCTGACTTTTCAGAGATCGTCGTCTCTCCTCCTCCTTGCTTGACGGATAGAGATCCCTCCCGTGATATTGCTTTTAATAGAGAATATACACAAATTTTATAGGATGAAAGGGTTGTATTTAGGTTAGAATCAGAAAGTCACTAGGATTAGAATTAGTCTCTTCTTCATCCCCTCTCCCCGTTGGTTTTTTTTTTTAATATTTAATTAATGTGAATTTCATCAGTTTTAATTTCTCTTTTCTTTTTGGGTTGCGCTTTGTTTCGTCCAATTCGACGGATCTCAATTATTAAAGAGAGAGGAAGAGGGGAATCTATAGGTGGAGACGAGGGGGAAGAGAGGGAGGAGATGTTGATGATGCTTTGATGCCTTGGATTTCAAAAATGTTTTTGCTGCTTTCTTTTAATTTTTCAAAACTCTTTAATTTATTTTAGGTCAACTCATCGGTTTCTAAAGTCATAAAGTTAAAATTCATCAAATCAAAAAGAAGAAGAATACAACTTTTGATTACTAGATCTAGCACTCAATTATAAATTCTAGAAAACACTAAATCCATAAATAAATTATTGTTAAAGGGAGAGAAAAGATATTTGCTAACCTTGATTAATCCCTTTTGATTCAAATTTGGAGCTCTCCAGTTGGAGCTGCTCTATTTTGTTCTGAATTTCTTTATCAACTCTTCGTGATGGATGAAAAAAAAACTCTGATGGGTTATATTCATAGCTAATTTATTGACCTTTTTAATCCCTAGACAACTTCCTAATTGAATTATTTTCAATCATAAATGAGTTAGGACTCACTAGTTGTATTGTATTATTATTCTTAGCAATATATTCTAATAATAAGCACAGATTTGGGGTCAGAGTCATATTAGAATTAAGGTTTTCTATTTGAATTTTGGATATTTTCTGTCAATTTTACCTCTTGCAAGGAGGTAAAAAAAATCACAATATACAAATATTAATTCATTACTTAAATTAAGACACTTCAACTGAGACTCAGATTGGTACAGTAAGTCGGTCTAGTCTGGTCTAGTTGGGCCGCAAACATGTATAGAAAGATTCGGTATTTTTGGTTGCATGTGTTCATTCTTTTCATTTTCTTTCCTTTTTTCTTTCAAGTGTCATGTCATTTTTTGTTTTTCTTTCATTGTGAATCATTATGAAAAAATATTGTTAAGTAATTAAGTTAAGATCAAGATCTCATATGTTAAGTAATTAAGTTGATTAAAACTGTGACAATGGTCGCAGTCTTATGTAACATCTATCCTTTAAAAAAGTTTTGTTTGATAACATTGTGACCTTGATCACAATCTTTTATAACTTATTTTTCTTAGTTGTGATCAAGGTTGCAGTCTTTTATTAATAAAGTTATTTATAAATACTGCGACCGATGCTTTTTTATGTGGACTTATATTTTAAATGTTTCTGCATCAATAGTTAGGCAAAAAGTGAAGATTCATCAAAAAAAAAAAAACTTAAATAAGAAGATATTGCTCTTCCATTAGCCCAAAAGACACTTCTTTGTGTGCCTGTATGATCAACCTCACTGGCAAAGAAAAATTATGCATCTGACTTTACTTTCTCTTGAAAATATTTAATGAAAGAAATAAACTCCCGCTCAATAATATTTCTCCTGTGTCGAATAAAATCAATGACTTGTTGTGGACTTACTTTTTCACAACCTTCTTCATGATTCATTGCATTAACAACATGAAAAATATTAGAAAGACGCATTCTTACATCAACTAATTTGGTCATAATATTTCTGCTAATTTTTGATCGATGTGTCTAATGAGAGTAAAAGTGATGGATCATATCCGAACTTGATAAATCATGCGAATGTGAATCAGAAAACTTGATGACCACCCAAACCTCCTGTCTGATAATAAACGCAAATGAACATGCATCTCAGCAGGACATTGAACTCTAATATCAATACTAAGATTAACATGAAGTCCTTCTTATCTTTTATCACCCAAGTTCTTCACATTCTCCTTTTTCTAATAATATTTTCTACAAATAACTTCATGCGGAGACCTCCGTGATTTATCTATTCCTTTTTCCTCACGCAAAAACCACTGTTCCTTGCATAAATATTGTAGAAGTTATATACTTTATCATCCATTGCAAATTGTTGTTCTAAAAAATTAGCTAAGCTTCCAGACATCTCACAATGTAAATTCACTTCCTATCAAAAAATTGTTGTATTAAAACAAAGAAATAATTGAAGAAATCAACATAAATTTAATAATTAAAGACTGTGACCATGATCGCTATTGTCGCAGTTCTGAAAGATTTATGAACATAAGATAGACAGAAACTTTAATATATTAAAGAACTGCGACTAAAATCACACACCTAATGTAATTATATACTGCGACTAAGGTCGCAGTTTAAATGAATTGTGAAATTATTTTTTAAAATCTGTGACCTTAGTCACATCTTTAGGATGTTTATAATATTACGGAAAGTATTTTATTAAATACTGTGACTATTGTCGCGGAGCTTAAATAATTAATGACTAAAAGGTAGACAAAAACTTTAATATATTAAAAGACTGCGACAAAGGTCGCACATCTAATGTAATTATGGACTGCGACTAAGATCGTAGTTTAAAAGAATTGTGATTATTTAATAAAAACGGTGACCTTAGTCGCATTCTTTAGTATAAAATTTATACTAAGTCAAAAGGGCACCCAATAATTTTTCAGGTACAATTGCGAAGAAGAATAACATAAAAAAAAACAAAAACTCTTGATCTGCATCCAAAGATCTCCCTTATGCTAGATTTGCTATATTCTGTGATGATGTAACTGATTTATATTCAGATCGGGATAGATGGAGCGAGGTCGGTGACGAGATGGGATGGCGGAAGATGAATTATGATTAGGCCTCGACATTAAAATAGTCAGGCCGAGAGAAATCTGATGGAAATCTCGATGGAGATCTGATGGAGATTTTGGTCTGCAAACTCAAAATCAATGACGTATCCCGCTTTCGCTTTTATTAGAACGATGTTCTTTACGAATTCCAAATCTAAATATGACAGAGTGCGGAGACACAGAGAGAAGTAGAAATAGAAAAGAGAAGAAAAATAATAATAAAGAATACAAAACTAATTTCATCTCAATAAAATTGTCTTTTTTGAGCAGCATGGGATTTTAGTAATTTTAGTTATTTCTAAAAGTGGGGTCATCATTAAGATTACCGAAGACTGTGATACATATTGTGTCATTACCGTCGGCTGTGAGAGACATTCTCAGCTGTCGCCTGATATACATTTTTTTAATATATATGTGTGTGTATACATACATACATCAAAGCCCAATTCCCTTTCTCTCTCTCTTCTCATTATTCCTTCAGCCCAAGCCCATAAAGCCCCAAAGCCCAGGCCCAAAAGAAAAAGAGTTCAAAAGTTCAAAATAGCAGCTTCACCAGGAACCGTACCCTGGCATCCCCTCAAAACCCCAACACCCCAACAACCACCCATATGGGTGTTTAATAATGGGCGGCAACAAATATATTTAACTGAGATTTGGTCCGCCTCTGCCGTTTACACTCCTCCGTAAGGGCAAAACTGTCCGAGCTGGTGAAAAATTCGCCCCCGCTCCCCACTAAGGTCATCTTGCTGTAGATACAAGTGGTTTTATAGGCAGAAGTGGATATTAGGGGCGACCCACTAACCCGACTCGTACTTGGTCGGCTATAAAAGGGCTATCGGATACCACCTGTTTATGACCCAACCCGTCTACCAGTTTAATAAACATGTCAGTAGTGAGTTAACCTGTCAACTTATTTATGATTTGTTTTCAACCCTCAATTCTTATTTTCGCTCTCATTTTCTTTTCTTTTCTTTTCCAAGACCCCTTAAAACCTTAGCTGTCTCAACAAATTATTGAAGGTTATATAATCTTTTTGAACCTATATAGCTTGCTTATAAAGAATTTTTATGATAATGAATTCCACTAAAATTTTCTCTTTAAATTTGGTTAAAACATATTCGGGCCAAAAAACACATCTAATGGGAACCCGCAGGTTGACCCGTTAACCTGCTGATGGCGTCCGGGTTTCAATTGTCCGTCCTGTTTATTAAACGGGTCGTGTATGAATAAAGGATATATTGGTTGATTCAGGTAGGACCCATCCCCGACCCGATCCAAGCCATTTGCCACCCGTTACTGATATACATACACAATTATGTATGTATATAGATCAGATATGCACCTATACATACGCAATTATGAATGAATATACAGACGGTAACAACACTAAGAAAATTCTAGCATGTTATCTATAAACAGACACTAAAAAAAATCCTCCTTAATTTGCTTAAGCGGCTACTTATGCTTTTTATTTAAGTTAAATCTGTGGGTGGTTAATCGGCTGGCCAACTTCGCCACTTGACTTAATTATTTATTTTTTTTGCATTTAAAACAAACGAGAAACTCCAATTTACAGAACAGGAATCCACCAATTTGCAGTTTATATAGATATTTGATTTGAAACTTGAGATTTTGAGTCCTATGATCCACGAGGTTGCGGTTTGATTCAACCTCTAGCAGCGGTTCGCATTCTATGCGGCCCAACAAGACCGGATTGGACCGGCTTACTGTGCTAATCCTAGTCCCAGTTGAAGTGTCTTAATTTAAGTAATGCTTTAATATTTGCATATTGTGACTCTTTCCCCCTCCTTGCAAGAGGTAAAATTGACAAACAATACCCAAAATTCAATAGAAAATCACAATTCTAATATGATTCTGAATCCAAATTTGTGCTTATTATGAGAAATATTGCCAAAAATAATAATACAATACAACTAGTGAGTCCTAACTCAGTTATGATTGAAAAAAATTCAATTAGGAAGTTGCCTAGGAATTAAAAAGGTTATTAAATTAGCTATAAATATAAACCCCAGCTGAGTTTTTTTCATCCATCGCAAAGAACTGACAAAGAAATTCAGAACAGAATAGAGCAGCTCCAACTGGTGATTTCCAAATTTGAATCAAAAGGGATTAATCAAGGTTAGCAAAACTCTTTTCTCTCCCTTTAACAATAATTTATTTATAGATTTAGTGTTTTCTAGAATTTATAATTGAGTACTAGATCTAGTTATCAAGCCGTATTATTCTTCTTTTATGTTTGATGGTTTTAACTTTATGACTTGAGAAACCGGCGGGTTGATCTAAAATAAAATTTAAAGAGTTTTTGAAAATTAAAAGAAAGCAGCATAAGTAGAATTATTTCTATCGCCTTTCATTGTGTAGTTCGTTTATTTTAATTTTTTTGGATGATTAGTTTACTTTGTTGCTGTTATCTTTTCTGTTGTAATTCCTCTTTCTTCCTTCAATGTCTAACTATTGTAATTAATCATTAATTAATTACTTTAATTTAATTTAGTCTCTCGGGAGATGGGTGTTTGCCTGACTATTTTTAGAAAATTTTGACACATATCACTTCTTTGATAAATATATTTCAATAATGAAACCTGGGCAAAAGCTTGGAATAAAATAATGGAGATGGTACCTGCTGTTTTGCAAGATCTTAGCTGTGATACTTAGGGTCTGTTTGGTTGTCGTAATTGGCCGTAATTCCTAAGTCGTAATTGGTAAAGTCTTTTACAATTGTTAATGAGTTACATGCATGTAAGTTTTATGGTGTTTGGTTGGTAATATAAAGTTGCAAGTAGGAAAGTGTATTGTGTTTTCGGTGTTTGGTTGTCGTAATGTGTAAGTCGTAAGTAGAATAGTTGACCACAAAATTAACTATTTGGCAATTTAAAAAGTTTTAATATTACAAATAAATACTAAAAATGCTAAATATTAAAAAAAATTAATATTAACATAAAAAATAATACAAATTTGCATGACTACAAAATTAACTGTAAGTGGGCTGTAAGTGAGTGGTAAGTGGGTTACAAGTGAGTAGTAGTTGAGTTGCGTAAGTTTTTTAAGAATTACGGTCCAAACAAACGCCGTTGTTGTAATTGGGTTGTAAGTCATTTACGAATTACGGACTTTTATGACTTTTACGACAAAACAAACAGCCCCTTAGACACATCATCATCTAGACCACACCAGCTAACAAAACATAAGAGGATTATAAAACATTCTTTTCTTTTCTTTTTGGAGAGGCGGTTCCCAATGTATACGACCTTTTTACAAGAGAAAGAAAACAAAAAATTAAAAAAAAGAAAACATAATGCTTCTTTATTAAAATTTTGGGCTAGAAAAATTGCCAGTAGGGGGCGGGCTGGTCCTCGTTGAGCAGCACATACATTGTTAGAAATTGGGCTGAACTAGGCTCTGTTATAAACATAATGAGATTAGATCCCAAATTAGAATAGGATTAGGCATAAAATAACGAATGCTAATCCTTTTTCTTGTCGAGTATAATTCGTATAAAACAAGAGACTCAGAAAACTAGAAATTCTTCTTAGATTTTTTTGCATACACACCTTCAATACTTCCTTCATGATTGAAGTTTGCGGTTTGCGCCGTCAAGGTTTGTCTCCGTTCTTGTAAATCCAACCTGATTGAAGTTTATTCATTTTCTTTGATATCTTCTTACCAAAATCCATACTATTCGTTGTATAATCGGCATTGTTGTTTACATATACACACATGTAGAAGTTAATTTATCATACATGCATGTGTCACAAGTTGGTTATGTATTGTATGTTGCAGTGACTGTTTTGATTTGAACCGGTAATTTGTACGAGAACAAGGATTTTTTTATTATTATGATAAAAAAAATAATCCTTTTCAGCAATTTCTTCAAAAATTCTCTCATAATTTCACTTCTTAATTATTCACCTTCCACGGCTTGTTCCTTAGGCTATCGAAACGAGTACCCTTAATCATTAGAAAAATATTACATGACAGATAAAATAGGATTATAATTTTTCTACGGTGTACATGAATAATTGAGATCACAATGTCATCACATTTGAAAACTTTTGTAAATTGTAACTCAACTATTTTTCTTATATATTTTTAGGTAATACAAATCTACTCACTAAAGGGTGAGAAATGCCGGTGAAGAGGTCTGAATTCTCCCTCCCACCAAAACTCGGATCGACACCATGGCTAGTCTCGTCTCATGGAAGGCGTATGCGAAACCAGACATTTTTCAACCTTTTGGATGGCAGTCTGCACCACAGAAGCATACCAGAGATGCGTAACAGAACATGGTTCGGATATTCTCACGGCTACATGATGATGCAAGACAACTCCTCAAAAGAATGCTTTCTTCAGAGTCTCGATTCCATGGAAGTGATCCCACTCCCGCGACTATCCATAAACTGGAGGAGATTCTCCTGCTTCAGGCTCTCATCAGCCCCCGAAAACACTGGCTGTGTGGTCGTCCTCGTCTTTCGTGAACAGATCATGTGTCACAGGCTGCACGACGCACATGAAACGAAGTGGAAGACTCTGGATGTGGATGCAGATGGATGTTTGTTCACTGGTGGCATTGCAAGCTTGGAAGGAGGACAGAGTTTATATGTTCACTGCGGTGACGATGATCTCATAGCCATCAACACATCGTCTGCGGATATTGAGGCACACCGAATGGATGTGGCGAGAATTGACGAGTTGGGGGACACGCAAGATTACGAGAAAACCTTTTTTGAGTGTGGGGGGGAGTTGTTTGTCGTGATTTTGTATTTTCAATGGTATTACAGTGCATGTGTCAATGCTGAAGTTTACAAGTTGGACTTGTCCGAACTGGAATGGGAGCGGGTGGATAGCATTGGCAGTGATCGAGCCTTCTTCGTAGGTAGTAATGGTTTTGCATATGTGGCGAGTAACGCCGCAGGTGTGAAGGGTGATTGCATATATTTCACGCAATTATGGTATGATGGCATGAGATTGTATAGATTCAGGTTGGATGAGCGCTCGTTTTCACATAAACTGATTTGCCCTAATCTTCCTGTTGACTGGGATCGATCATGCATCTACTAATTGCGCGCTTCATGTTGAGTTTCAGTCATGAAGGCAACTCTTGCTTTTTTTTTTTTTTTTTTTTTTTTAAAGAAAATCAGAAATGCTACATAATGGAAATTGTTTATTTATTTGTTTGACAGAGATATGAAAATAATATGTTGCTGTGAGCGCAAACGACACTTTCTTTTTGAAGTTGAAACCATACAGGGCAAAGTATCTCAATGCAACTATTGTGAGACCAAAAATATTTTCTTTTCTACATCAATTTTCTTTATTAAAATTGCGAAAATTGTTCTAAATTTAACTCTTATGGTAAGAAAATTCAAGCCAAAGTATCTCAATGCACCAACGTGGTATGTCTCTCTGGGGTTGTATGTTTTAAAAAATTCTGATATTGACAATCTCGGAGAAAAAATATACTTTTTTTTTTATTTTTTAACAAACTCTGGAGTTGGTAACCTCGGAGTTCAAATTTGTGACAAAAAAAATCTTGTCAAAAAAAATTTGGAAAAAAAACTTGTTAAAAAAATAAAAATCACAAGCTTGTTTTTTTATTTTGCCGGTCTTTGAACCCTGAGTTGTCAACACCAGAGTTTATTAAAACGTCAAGAAAAAAATACTATTTTTTCTCAGGAACTGTCAACTTCGGAGGTTTTTAAAACACCGAGTCAGATTGTTGCTGACGTGGCGTTGACGTGATACATCAAAGGTGGATTTTGCTAATTATTTTTAAAACGAGTCTGTTTTTAAAATTACTTTTAAAATGAAAGCTGAATTTAAAAATTGTCCTAGAATTTTAGTAGTTACAAACAATGCAAAAGTCTACACTCTCCAATCACTATTTAATTCTACGATTTGGTTAGCCCCTGCAACTTGAAGTTGTGGATGAGGATGGCTGGATCATCAATTGGGTGCCGGGGCCGTGTAACTTCTGTGCGGCCCGCTTGTGGGTCCCTGAAACTTAGCAAGTAGGTCCCACCTCCCATCAACCCTGGCATTGTTTCGCCTCTCCTCTCTCCTAACCTTTTCCCCTCCTTTCTTTCGCCGCAATCTCCTCTTTTTCTCTCTCTCTCTCTGTTCTTCTCCCGTCTTCCTTTCGCCTCTCCTCACCGGCAAGATGAAGATCAAAGTTACTGGGAAATACAAGCAATAGAGGAAAAAACGTATAGATCTGCTGGAGGCACCTTCACAAATTTCTAATTGTGGGTTTAAATATCAAAATTCGAATTGATCAAGAATTTTGGGTTCTCTTGATTCAGGCATGAAAACGCATCAGGTACTCTTTCGGTTTTATTCAGAATTTTATTTCTTTAGTTGTAGAGCTATCCTGTTTATTTTTATATAAATATATTATTATATTTTTTATTTTTAATGAAAGCTCATACCAAATAATCAAGATCATGCCGTGATTTGTTCCAGATTTCTGCTTTAAGTTTGCTTCATGCGTTTAAAACTCTTGATCTGTGAATGTTTGGCTTTCAAGTTTGAGCTCCCGTTCTTTTTCTAGAAATAATTTCGATCTGTAAATTTTCATATCTTGATGATCATAAGAATTATAATAATATTTGATTTGAAAATCGTGTTGGGATTTTACTTTAAAAGGTTTGTTGTCAGATCTGAAAATAAATATCAAATTGTACAATTTGCTCAAAATCAAATAATTAAATCAGTTTCTTTGTTTTCAATTTAGTACAAAACCATGAATATTAATTTCAAATAAATTAAACCTAAAATATTAATCTTAAAATTTTTGCAAACCACTAATTTTAGTTAATTATTGGGTATCACTGCAATAGATTCACTAATGAACTCTTAATTTCTCCAATTTTCTTTCGGAGAGTGCCATAATTAATCAAAAATTAGAAAATGACTGGAACGATGGCATAAGTGATGTGGCACAAGTTGATAGGATACCCATATTTTCTCAGATTTGCTCGTTTTCATCCGTACTGTTTTTAGGTTCTTTTTTGTTTCTTAACATTGTTTCTTGCTGAGCTTTTTGCATTGGATTCTCATATTTTTAACCAAAATTTCTTTTCAAAACTTTCAAAAGTGAAAGTTGAAAACAGTAAAAGCTGCACAGATGTTTGATTGAAGATTTGCTTTTGACATGGCTTTCAGCGCATTACATCTTGTCATGGGTCCTTCATATTTACAAATATAATAGGTGAAAATGTGAGTTAAAAAATTGACTATTTTGTCTTCTTGTTCTATTTTTTTTTAATTTATTAGTAACGTTTGCGTTAGGTCAAGTAGATTTAGAAATGTTACATATGTTACTGTTATTATTCTTTGAAACTAAGGCTAAACGAAAAGATAAAAGGTAAAGAAGAAAAAATGGAAAAGGAGAGAAGGAGCAAAAAATTTAAAATTAAAGAAAAAGAAGAAAACTAAAGAAGTAGTAGGTTTTTTTCTCGTCTTTTTTTTTTCATTATTTTTTACTTTTGATTCACATAAATATCTCATACGCAACTTTTGATTACTTTTGTTTTCTCATTGACTTTTTGAATCTCTCCTTTCTTTTTTGTGCCCACAATGTCTTTTCTAGTCTTTCACACACATTCAAATCTTTATGCCGTTAATTGTGTTGTTAAGGTTATTTTTGTCTTCTTTGAAAGGTTATTTGTTTCTTTCTAATTTCTGAAGTTTATGTCAAAACGTTTTAATTTTGAATAGCTGCAAAAAATTATTCATTTACATGATAAATATGATAAAATTGTTTCAGTGGCTCCAAAGGCAGGGATAAGACTAGAATCAGATATCAGTAAAGATGTTTATATTTTCTTATCTAAACAAGTTATTTCATGTAAATACTCCTCTTGATTAATTGATGATCGGTAATGTATAAAATCGAAAAAATTGAATTTATACTTATGCTGAAATACATACTAAAGTGTTGAGTTGAAAAACAATATCAAGAATCAAGTAGAAGCTGAAGTTAATACATGGACTGAATTAGTTAAATGAAATGAAAGCAAAATCTCATAAATAAATAAAGGTAGCAATGATACGAAAATCTCTAATCGAACTGAGAGTAATAGTGAACTCATTGCGATGTGGAGAATGTGAAAAACAAAACATCAATGATTGACCTTCTGAAACGATGAGTATTGTGTCTTTTCGATAAATTAATCCCCATGATGCATATGTTTTTATGCTTTTAAATAAATAGGCGATGTCAAGCCAAAATTGTTATTGGAGCATAAGTAGACTGCCTGAAACATTATTACGATTGCGTGGACGATTATTGAGTTTAGTTTATTTGTTTGGATTAACAATAAGTAGGCTGATGTTGATCGAAACTATTGTGATTTATATTATATACTAGGTTAGATCAATATTTTAATAGGAGGTGCTGCTAAAATTTTTAAGAATTTGGAGATGATCAAGGTAATTTATTGGTTTCAAAGAATGTTTATGTTAATTGAAGATATTAGAAATCTGGGACCATTTCAGTTGGTATCAGAGCCCAGGATTTAGATTAAGAATTAGATCTAGAGTAGTTGTCACAAGAAGATTGATTGCTAGGACTGATTGTTATGATTGATATGTATGTGTTTATTTTGTATGTATATGAATGTGTTAATGTGGATGGTTTAAGGGGGTATGAGTACATATATGATTAATATCGAAACATGAGATATTTGGTCATTGCCTTGTGTTCAGAGTATGACACCCACATGCGATGATTCAGATGTACTCTACTGGGGTGTGACCCTCAGTATGTGCTGCCAGTGGTATGTAACATTGGAGTAAACTAATGGTTATAATATCAAGTGAGTCAGAATTAAATCGGATCGTAAAGAAATAGTATAGAGTTTGATTAAGAAATAAGAAATTTTCAATGGCGAAAGGTTGAAGAAGATATTGAATTGGAAAAGAAAAATATCATGATGTACAGAAGAAATGTGAAAGTTTTACATTCATCTATTCCTAGCATGCCTTGTTTCGAGAGCAAAATTTTTGTAAGGGGGTAGAACTGTAACACCAGGGTTATTAAATCCTAAGTCAATATTTAAAAAAATTAGATACTTGATATTATAGGAAAATTATGATTTATTTAAGAATTTTGTGAGAAATGAATTTCAAATATTTGGGGAAAATTGGAAGTGGAATGAAAATTTGATAATTAATGTGTGAGTATGTGTGTGTGTGTATATATATATGCGGGTGTGTAGACTTGTGTCATTTTGGAAGGATTCGAGGCTGAGTCCTTTCTGTTCAAATACCAACATACGACTTTCGAATACAAGATCCACTCTGTTGAAGTTGATCTATATTATTACAAGATCCACTCTGTTGAAGATGAAAGAATTAGTTATGCAAAGCTTTGATTGGCTTGAAATCGAGTTCGGCTTAATTAACTCAAGGTTTACTCAAGTTCAAGCTCAAGGTATTAGTCTTGAACGTAGGAGTATACTTGTGCGTTTAATCCGAAAAGATTTTACCTCACAGTCAAGTTCAGGATGGTTTCTTAAACATAAACAGTATTTCTCTAGTGTCAACTCTTTTGACTTTCATACCACCCTCACCCATTCCCCGATTTTGTGATAACTAACACAAATGGATTTGGTTCAGCTGTGATATACCTTGTGATGCATCTAATCCTTTATCAAATAGCATCCTAATGGTTATATATATGAAGTAGTTTCCGCGTTGAGCCCAAATTTTGGAGGGGGTTCTGTAGGCTGTCTAAAAATCTCTAAAAGACAAGTCATCAAGAAGCAGAGTCTAAACTCCATACGCAGGACTAATCATAGCCATCACTGCAGCATCAAGACGCGAGGGTCGAAACCCGCGTCTCCGCATCACTGCAGCATCAAGATGCGAGGGTTGAAACCCGCGTCTCTTCATCACTGCAGCATCAAGACACGAGGGTTTAAACCCGCGTCTCAGTATTGCTTCAGCACCAAGGCGCGAGGGCCGAAACCCGCGTCTCAGTTATAACTGCCCTCGTTATTGGGTCAATCACTGCCCACATAATGAGGAAGTTAACCCTCATTATGAGCGTTTTTAGGGGGCACGTTCACCCCTGAAATCTCTATAAATAACCCTGTTTGCTAGGGAGAAGGGATCGGTCGATCAGATAATTCTTGGAGAAGAATTTCGCTTGTGAGCTGTAGAAGCCCCGAGACTTCTACCGAAAAGAAAGAGAGTTCAACTCTTCAAGCAACTTGCTGTGTACAAGTTAATATTTGCCTATAATCTCTTTGAGATTCTTGGTCGACAGGAGCTGTGTTACTCCGTCCGCCATCCAAAGAGAAGATTCCCAAGAAGTCCTGACGTTCACCCGGTCAACGGAAAACAAGATTCACTTTCCACCGCCACATCAAGAATCCAGCATTAAACAAAGGGAGATTCAAGTCTAAACATCTTTCCTCTCTTGTAGTCGGAGTGTTAATCCGCTGTAATCTTTCATTTGATTCAAGAAAATTTTACAAGGAACCTTCTCCCACCGTACAAGAGATGGCGACTCCGCTGGGGACTACTTTCTCTACTGACGAGCAAGTGGTGGCGCAAGGTGACGTCATCTACATGGGGAAAACGGTCGAATCACTTGTCGGTGGAATTTGACCAGGCGAAGTATGAAGAGTTCCTATCTTCCGGCTCCAAGAGCCCTAAGGCCCGGGCTTACCGCACAGTCTCTTCGGGGATTTGCTCTCAAGTCCGCTCTGAGATCCTCTCAGACGCGACTTATGAGGAGGATGTCGTGGCTAATCGCATCATTCGCAACGCCCGCGTCAACGTCTCTCAGGAGACCCGCGTGGTTAACGTTCCTGATGTCCAGCCAGTCCATCCCCTTCCTCAGCACCAGGTTGCCGGGGGGTTCCCTTCAACCCCCACGACGTAACCGGAACGCTGAACGGCGACAGAGGCAGCGTGCGCGTCAACTACAAGTTGGAACAACTGCTTGTCCAACAGAGATAGGACGCGAAGTTCAGACCGGCGTCTCTTCTGTACCGTATCAGACACGTGAAGTCCGCGTTTGGCAACCTAAACGTAAGATTCACCAAGCTTGCGTTTCTGAAGCACCGCTTCCCAAACGCCAACACGAAGATCGTGCTTTGTCAAAGACACGAGACGCGTGCCTCTATACGCGGGACCCAGCAGCCCTGCGTTTCTCAAGCATCTCTGTCCAGATGCGATAATTGGCAACACGAGAGCCGCGTCTCTTCTCAGCAGAGACGCCAGACTCGCGTTTCGGAGCCGCGACGCAAGAGTTACGTTCATGAGCCTCGCGTCTCAGAACCCTGCGTCTCAACTGTGCGAAGCAAGGAGAACTCTCACAAGTTGAAAAGCCCTTGACAATCCGAGGCTAATCTCTTCGATCCCCCTCCTGCGGATCTAAGGGATTATTTGACAAGGAAGAGAAGTGCTAGTCGGATCACTCCATCGTGTTGCTGCGAACGACTTATCACAATGCTCTCTGAGTGCCATTGCAGTTCACGTGTAAGCCAGCAGTCTAAATTTAGACAGCTGACTCTAACTCCCCGATCAGCTAAAAGAAATCGCTCCCACAGGAGGAGGATTTTCTCTGACACTGAATACCCTGAACTCACTGCAAACATGACAAGCAGGAGTAAGGGAAAGCAACCTGTAGTCAGCTCCGACGAGTCTAACACAGAACCGGAAGGAGTGTACCGACATACTCGCACTCGGACTGGGGTAATTCCCCCGATTAATTACAGTGCCCTGGCTCGGGGCATTGAAGTAAATGACTCGCATTCCGCTATTGTAGAGTCACATGCTTCAAACTCTTTCATAGAGAAGGAGGCCTTTATATACATGACAAATACTCCTGAGGAGACAGCCAGGCGCTTGGAGCAGCAAGCCCAGGTCCAGAAGGAACAATTCGAGTTGATTCGTGCTCAATAAGAATCTATCGATTCCCTCAAGCAGATGCTGGCACAATTGCTTGAAGACAAGAGGAAGTCAACCGACAAAGCCTCCTCTAAAAAGTCTAAAGGCAAACAAAAAGAGGGAGAAAGCTCATCTTCTGTACATATTGAGGAGAGAGAGCAACCTACTTCTGGCTCGTCTAAATTCTCATCTCAGGAAAAAGACGACCGAGACCAAGGAAGGGTTCATTCTAAAAGAATGAATCAATTAGAGCAACGTCTTAAGGCCCTTACTAATCAGAAAGGCCTTCAAGAAGCAGGAGTGGTCCGACCATATCCGACTGAGTGGGACCTTGTTCCATACCCTCCCAAGTTCAAAGCTCCGACCCTCCAAGCGTTTGACGGCAAAGGGTCACCGAACCAACATATCTACTACTTTAAGTCTCAGACAGGAATGTGGTAGATAACGATGCTATCCTGGCACGTTTGTTCATCGACACCCTAAAAGGGCTCGCCTTTGAATGGTTCATGAAACTCCCGGAAGGCTCCACTAAAAATTGGGGCGATTTGGAGAAGCTCTTCCTGACACGCTTCTTTGAAGACGACTCAGAGGTCACAATGCCTACTTTTTTGGCCACAAAGCAGCGAAAGGGGGAGTCCGTCAAATCATTTGTAGAAAGATTTTGGAATGTAGCACTCCGATGTCCAAGCGGTATGACCCAGGTCACCCTGGTGGAAACATGCCGCCACAATCTACAAACTTCGCTCCTCGCCCAAATAGGAGTTGCTGAAAGCCACACCTGGAAACAATTAATCCAGCAAGGTGAACAGGCTGAAGAAATCGTCGCCCCAGTTAGGGCAGAAGAAAACAAACCCAGACCCGAAAGGTCGACAAGGCGTGCGCCAGACGCATCCCTTCAAACAAAAAGGAAGGATAACTCGGCGACAGAGATTAAATCCCCCGTCAAACCTTAACCAGTCAAGGGAAGTGACTCTTCAAGTCAGCCGCGCGCCAGCAAGCAGTATTCCTTCAAGGACGAACATGTTGACTCGCTGTTCAAGTTACTTAATAAAAGTAACAGACTGAAGCTAGACGCCCTGACGATGTCGGTAAAACCGATAATCCCAATTACTGCCTGTATCATAGTATGCTGGGACACCCCACTAAGAGCTGTTATGTCTTTAAAGACATCCTTCAAGCTTTGATTGACGCAGAGGTATTAAAACTCCGTCCAGAGCAGAAGAAAGTGACGACCAATATGACTTCATTCCTCCAGTTTGGAGGACAACATCCAACACCCTCTGGAGTAGTCCCCATCCCAAAAGGGGAGCTAAGAATGATCAACATAGACCCTCAACATCAACAAGAGAAGGGTCTTGTACCTGTTCGCACACCTCAGGGAGAAGTTATGTGGGTTCATCCCGACCTCGTGGATGGCCAGCAATGGACCACTGTTACTAGCAGAAGGTCCAAAGGCAAAGCAAAAGCTTCATCCTGTAATGTGGTGTGCGCTTCTTCTCGGAAAGCGGAAACTGACATTCCCTTACTGACTGATTCAGAAGAGGAAACAATAGTTCTCACTGCAGAAGCCAACCTACTTGTGGCGAAAACTCATTCAGGTCAGTCATATTTGAAAAAGTATGACGAAATGGTGGCAACTCCTCCAAAAGCCGCTACAGAGTCAGCCAAACCCTCCACAAAACAACCCATGGAGAGACAGAAAGAGCTTCGGTTTTTCAAAGCTCTCTCAAAAGACATCGCGAAAGAATCTGCAACACCTTACCGCTTTGACGTCCTGACTCAACTGGCCAATATCCCGGCCCGAATCACTCTTTACGAGCTCCTGAGGCTATCGAAGTCAACCAGAGAAGCTTTAAGAGAGGCTCTTGCTAATGCTGAGGTTTTCATGACCAAGGTACCGGTCAGACCACAGGAAGATGTAGAGGATTGCATCCACGCCTCCCAAAATGCTCCCTGCATCACTTTCACGGCAGATGATATGCAGGTTAAAGGGAAACATGATCGATCCCTATACTTCACAGGGTACATCGGATCATCTGAAATAAGCCGCATTCAGGTGGATTCAGGGTCTGCATTGAGCATTATGCCTCGCCGGGTCATGCAACATTTAGGGGTTCCTACCCACCGGTTGAGCGCCACTCAGACGACCATTTATGGGTTCAATGCCAATGGTACCCGTCCAATGGGGAAGATCAAGCTCAAATGTCAAATTGGGGATTTAAAGTCGGAAGTGATATGCTACGTGATCGATGCCGACACCTCATACAATTGCTCCTGGGACGACCATGGATTCATCGTAATTCTATCGTTCCCTCCACTCTCCACCAAGTCATGAAATACATCGACGAGAGTGGAAAGGTACGAACGTTGATTGCCGAAAGGCATCCGTTCAAGGGAGTCGAGAACTATTTCACAGACTCTCTCCTGTATCAGGACTCTGTGGAAACAAACGAAATCCCGCAACCAGAGGAGCCAGACTCTGGTAATGAAGCCGACACCGAGCCTGAAAAAGAAGAGTGCATGTGGGAACTAGATCCACTTGTAACGAGCATTAATAAGCTCGATGTTGATAATACCGCCGATGATGTAGGCGGATGGTATATTAATGAAGAATTAGATTTGGCTTATTTTTCTGTGTTAGCTTCTGATTCAGTGCCGTCAGACACTAGTACTGAAGTGGATGGTGACCTCTGGTCGGCAACGGATGCTTTGACATCATTGCATGTACCAGTTAAGTCGTCCTTCGAAACGTACCAAGATGCCGGTAATGCGCAATAATATTCATGGTTCCAGCAAGATGGAAAGGCCGAAAACCAATTTTTTCGGACAAATCAAATCCGAGCCGATGTCTCGTAAAGAATCTGAAAGCGAGAAGGAACCCCCTCAGTTCATTCATTATGAACCAACTGTACTCAAAATGATGGAAAGTATGGGGTATGATCTGACAAACGGTCCTTGGTTGAACTTCGGCAAAGGAAGGAGAACACTACTCCGGTGTTTTGTTCCAAAAGGGAAAACCCCTGATTATTATCATCGAACTCGCAGGGGGTTGGGCTATATGTCAACTCCGATCCCATCAGCTTCTAAATCTGAAGTGTAATTATGCCATAATTACTCATCGGGCACATCATTGTGGGAGTCAAATGTTAGTGTCGGTAACATCTTCAGAGAACTTTCAGTGAATATGGTTTCAACCAGCCACCTGGAAGACATGGATGAAGAAATGACCCAATCTGATATAGATCCTTGGATCAAACACTTAAATGCTCTTTGGGATACTCGTTTTGAACAGCGTGAGCCGCCTACGGAGGATAAAGTTACCCAGATTAATCTGAGAGATGAGGCTAATCCTAAGCCCATCTTTATAAGCTAAAGCCTGTCGCCTTCTGATGAAGAGGATTTAATATCTCTTATGCGAGAATATATAGATGTTGTCGCTTGGAATTACGAGGACATGCCTGGACTTGATCCTCGGGTGGCTATGCATCGCCTCAACATTAATTCGGACGTAAAGCCGGTCAAACAACAGCAGCGACGGTTCTGTCCAGAGGTAATGGAGGCAATTCAATCAGAAGTCAAAAAACTTATAGACTCTGGCTTCATTAGGGAAGAACAACATCCTGATTGGGTAGCCAACATCGTCCCTGTTGCTAAAAAGAATGGAAAGATCCGGATCTGCATTGATTTTCACAATCTAAACGAGGCCTGTCCCAAGGACGAATTCCCACTTCCAATCACGGATGTCATGATTAACAATACGTGTGGAATTCGAGCGAATGTCCTTCATGGATGGATTTTCAGGGTATAATCAAATCACAATGTATCCTGATGATGAAAAACATACCTCTTTCAGGACACCACTGGGGGTATACTGCTACACCGTCATGCCCTTCAGACTAAAGAATGCGGGGGCGACATATCAGAGGGCCATGAATGCCATTTTCCACGAACACATGCGCAAAACGATGGAATGCTATGTTGACGACATTGCAGTAAAAAGTCGCGCCAAAGGTGATCACATAGCCGATTTAAAGGCTATCTTTGACATCATGTGGACCCATCAGTTGAAAATGAACCCCACCAAATCCTTCCTAGGGGTGGCCAGCGGCAAATTCTTAGGGTTTGTGGTAACTTCCACAGGAATTCATTTGGACCCGGAAAACGTTCATGCCATTCAGGAGATGCAACCTCCACAGAATCTCATTGAACTCAGGGGATTGCAAGGACGATTGGCATACATCCGAAGGTTCATCTCAAATCTTTCCGGAAGATGCCAACCCTTTACCAAATTAATGAAAAAGTGTGTCTCGTTCATTTGGGACAACGCTTGTCAGCAAGCGTTTGAGAAAATTAAACAATACCTCACACAACCACCAGTCCTTACAGCTCCAGTGTCCGGAAAACCTTTCCTGATATACGTCCGAGCAATGGATCATTCTTTAGGAGCTTTACTAGCCCAGAACAATGATCAAGGACACGAGCAAGCAATCTATTATTTGAGTAGAACCATGATCGGGGCCGAACATCGATACAGCCCGATCGAGAAGGAATGTTTGGCATTGGTGTTCGCTGTTCAGAAAATGCGACACTATTTGGTAGGCTAAACTATAAACGTCATATCAAAGGTTAACCCTTTGAGGTTACTCATGACAAAGCCATTATCGTTAAACGGCAGATTGGGAAAATGGGCCATACTGCTATCCCAATATGAAATGCGCTTTTTACCACAAAGAGCCGTGAAGGGACAAGCGGTGGTGGATTTCCTGGCTGAGCACCCAGATCCGAGGGTAGCCAAACTTTACGAGGAGCTCCCAGACGAGGTCGCTGAAGTATGCCTGACCCAGACATCTTTTGAAAGACAAGTGTGGCGACTTTTCTTTGACGGTGCATCGAGAACAGGCCCGAAAGGACATATCATAGCAGGAATAGGGGTAGTGCTCGTCTCCTCACAGAACTATGTGATTCCCCGAGCCGTCTCGTTAACCGAGCCTTGTTCCAACAATGTAGCGGAGTACAACACCCTTTTGATTGGAATGCAACTCGCCGATGAGATTGGCGTTAAAAATCTCGAGGCATATGGTGACTCTAAACTTATCGTCAACCAAGTTCGTGGGGAGTACGAAGTCAGATATGAAGATCTAGTACCCTATTACAATGCAACTGTCCACATGGCTGGGAAGTTCATAAACTTTTACATCGACCATGTACCACGCAAGCAAAATGCACATGCAGATGCACTGGCGTCTCTCGCTGCCTCTTTAGCCCTTCCAGCTGGAGTAGTAGAGAAAATACTTGTCCACAGCCACGACCTGTATTGCCTAAGAATCGCTTCTGAGGATTACCAGAAGCCAACAAGAGATTGTCAAGTCAAAGAAGCTCTTGAGTCGTCAACCGGCTCAGAGCCTAGAGACTGACGATTCTCTTACATTGATTATGTCTTATATGACATCCTGCCTGATGATACCAAAGAAGCGGCTGCCATTAGAAGGAAAGCCCCTAAATTCTACTATAATGCGATCACACGAACACTGTATCGTCGATCACATGACGGGATCTTGCTTCGCTGCCTATCACAAAAAGAGGCATATGAGATATTGAAAGAAGCCCATGACGGCATGTGTGGAGCCCATCAACCTGACCCAAAACTTGGGGATCGGCTCCAAAGGTTGGGATATTATTGGCCTAAGATGATCAGTTACGCTATCGCTTATGCCAAAAGATGTCACGCCTGCCAAGTACATGGTGATTTTATCCATCAAGCACCAGGATACCTCCACTCTACAACTTCTGCCTGGCCATTTGAGATGTGGGGCATGGACGTAGTTGGCCCTATCAGCCCACCGTCATCTAAAGGACATCGGTTCATTTTAGCCATAACTGATTATTTCTCTAAATGGGCTGAGGCCATTCCTTTGAAGGAGGTAAAGTCATCTAATGTGATCAAATTCGTTAAACATCACATCATTTACCGTTTTGGCGTACCTCGGCGAATCGTCCATGACAATGGACCCCAGTTCATCAGTCAAGCCTTCCAGAGGTTCTGCACTAAGTTCAGAATTCAGAGTGTGTTCTCAACGGCATACTACCCTGCCGCTAATGGTCTCGCAGAAGCTTTCAACAAGACCATTGCCAAGCTTCTCAAGAAATTTGTCTCGAAAAGTCAGCGTGACTGGGACGACAAATTAGGTGAATGCTTATGGGCCTATCGCACAACTGTTCAAACCCCAACTAAAGCTACGCCATTTTTCTTGGTATATGGGTGTCAAGTCGTGCTTCCACTAGAAATCCAAATTCCATCTCTACGCGTCGCCTTGACAGCAGAGATGACAAAGGAGGAGAAGCATCGACTGCGGCTTCAAGAATTAGAAGCCTTAGATGATAAACGTCTGCATGCCCAACAACAAATCGAGCTTTACCAAGTCCGGATTACCCGAGCCTTCAATAAGAAAGTTAAGGTGCGAACTTTCAAGAAATGTGACCTCGTCTTAGTCTTAGCCGTCAGAAGACCTATAGTGATGACACATAAGACAAAAGGAAAATTCCAGCCCAAATGGGAAGGACGATTTGTAGTAGAGTCAGTTTACTCAAATGGAGCATATTGCCTCATAACTTCAAATGGCGATACACTCATGATGCCGATCAACGACAGATTCTTGAAGAAGTACTTTCCTTAAATAGTACTTTTCCTCTAATCAAGTTAATATTACACCTCTGATCAAAACTCCAGATCCAAGAAAAACTTTTTTCCTTTACTAGATCACATCATGATAGATCAGTGACAAGCTAATTGAGTACTGATTGTACCATGATGTATGATGTACATATTGAGAAAGAAACAAAAGGCGAAACTTGGGTTTTAGTATTTCTATCTTCATTAACGTCTGACGCCTCCGGCAACTAAGGACAGAGGAAAATGTTGACTTCTAAGCCCAACATAACTCTTCGACAACTCATCATGCTGAGGGGAATAGCATGGCTAGCCCAGCTCAAACGGTAGTTGGTAAAGGCACACCAAATCCGTTGATAGCATAGGGTTTGCTAAAAATCCTAAGTGGACTTGATCCCACTCTTTCCTTCAAAATCCCTTACCAATTCTCATACACAGAATGGTAAGTCTACAAAATGCAGTCATTACTATGTTAACATTATACCTCTGGCAATGAAAAATCTCAATACTCCCTAGTAGGTGCAAATCTTACTTGTCTCAGCCCTAGATGGAGTAGTAAGTTGTCAAATTTGTCAAGTTAACACTACACCTCTGACACTTCAAACTTCACTTGTCAACTCTCATCAATAGAATGATAAGTCTTCAAAATTGCTTATATCGCAAATCAATCACTGTCAAGTTAAAATTACACCTCTGACATCCTAAATTCTACTTGTTACTTCTCATCAGTAGAATGGCTGATCCTCAAATTGCTCCTATCTCGAGCCAATTTCTGTCAAGTTAATACCACACCTCTAACAAATTACTGTTAAGTTTAACATTATACTTCTAACAGTGATTGAGTTGCTGCCAAGTTCAATATTAAACCTCTGACAGTCATTTTCCCTCAGACTTCCATATCGAAGCTGAAATGAACGATGCTAAGTTTAACACTACACCTCTAGCATCCAGGTCATTGCTAAGTTCAACAATACACTTATGGCCATGACTTTCCCTCGGACTGCTTTGTCGAAGTCTAGATGATCAATGCCAAGTTCAAAATTATACCTCTAGCATTACCCTCACTGCCAAGTTAAACATTACACCTAGGATAGTGACACTTTCAGTTTTCTCAAATGAAGCTGGAACACTCTTGAGTTAAGTTAATATCACACCTCTGACTCACACCCCTGTCAAGTTAACATCACACTTCTGACAAGACTGTATTCAACCCGTTAAGTTAATATCACACCTCTGACGGAAAAGACCTCCTAGATTTCCCGTGAGTATAGTCTCACTTGTTATTCTCGTCAACAGAATAACAAGTCCACTTAAAAACATTGTCAGGTTAACATTACACCGTTAACAACGTTCTCACTAATTCCCCAGCTGGGTCTTAGTCAAGTTAATTCCAAACCTCTGATGAAAACTCATCCTCCGTGGGGGTACAAATTTCACTTGTCATTCTCATTTATAGATTGGCAGGTCTACAAGAATTATCTTACTCCTGTCAAGTTAATATCATACCTCTGACAGCATTGTTGAATTCCTGAAACAAGATTTTTCTACAAACTTTGACTCATTAAGATTATTATCATATTTTTAGCAAGTCAAAGATCCTTTACTTCTATTCGTCTGATTTTCAATGCAAAAAAAAAGGGATTCAAGACAAAAGAAGAAGACAAGGAAAAAGTGTCACTTTTATTTATATCCAGACATATGAAAGTGATACAAGACGCTCTCTTATACAATAAGATTGAGTGTTACAATAAAGAAGTGCAAAGAAGTCCTCTCTCAGTAAAAAGGTTGCACTCACTCCTTGAAGCATGCTCACCACTCCAAATACAAGATGTTTGGAAAGAGCGTCGAAGAAGGGCTGAGTACTATGGTGACGATCGGATGCTGATTACATCATGATGCATGATGTAAACATTGAAGAAGCCCATCGCTGACCAATAACAATGGTGTTTCTTGAGGTCGAAATACAGCAGAACCTTCTGATTCCACCCGACCAACTGGTGTAGGCCATGATCCTTCGTTGATGAACATCTCTACCACCAGAAAGTCATCCAATGAGCATGGATTTTTCGTCGATGTCACTTCTGGGATAAGATTGGTGAAGGGAGAATCCAAGACCTTACAGGTGACGTCCTCTTTCCAGTGACCTACAAGAGGACTATACCCACCACCATATCCACCGCCATATCCACTGTGACCATGATGAACCAGGGGGCACTGGCGGTGCATTATGTCCAATGAGGTCTTGATGGATGCCATCAGTCATGCAAATCCTCGTCTCTCATAAACAGGAGCCGTGACTTCTCCTCCAATGGTCGACCATTAAACAGGTTCGCTGGCCGATATATTCTCCCAAGGGCCCAGCGAATATGCGAAAGGATGATTGAGGCTACCTGCGAGAAGTAAAAATCAGAAGGTTAGAATTCTGAAACAGAAAGATTGAAGAATAGACGCGGCTATAGCTGTAGACTTCTGACGCAGGGATGACCCGCGCAGAAAGTCAAAATCCTGTTGCGACAAAAACAAACGCGATCGAAGTTGTGAATTCTAGATGCACATAGATCTGAACGTGGTAAGTGTTAGACCCGCGTCCAAAATAATTGACGCAAAGGGAACCAGACGCGAAAGTTGCCACATCCTTGTTTGAGAAACAAGGGTTGCTACATCCAAGTCTGAAGCCCTTGACCAGAACTAAAGTTCTTTCAAGCCAACAACCTCAAACGCGAGCTCTATATGCAAAGCTCGCGTCTCACAGTCCAGGTACAGAGTTCATCATACTTGCGTCCAAAGGACTTTGAGTTAGAGTTCAGACTCAATTAACTCGCGCTTCATCAAGAAGTCTAAAAGGCGCGACTTCCAAATAATGGGCGCACCAGTCAGGCTTCAAGAGAAGGTTAAGAGAGTGAATCTCTTCAAGGGATAGCAAAACCAAAACTCAGTTGGACTGAGTCTTTCATGGTGATAATTGATTCCTACCCGCAGAAGGACCCTCTAGAGGTTGAACTTTCTGCATCAAGGCGCGGATATAAAAGGTACTCAGAGAGACGCTTTTTGATCTTGAAATCACTTGACAGTGATAATCTTCAGGAAAGATTAAAGGAAAGCATGAAAGCTTTGAGTCTTCGCTGTCCATTGGGGTACATCCCATTGAAAGAAGAAGATTAAGTCAAGATGAAGTCCCTCAGAGCGCCTGCCCTTAAGGAGAAACAGTCTAAGTAATGGACTGTTAAGGGGGCGAGGCCTATTTATAGGCAACCCATAAGGCCTGTAATTAATGGCGCAATAATCAGAGCCATCGACCTTAATTCCCGCACGAACGTCAAAGCCCAATAAGGAGCTGACGCGTGGATTGCCGTTTCGGAAACGTCAAGGACGCAAGTCCCCAATCGTCAACGCCGACTTAACATTTAAAGATATTAACGCCAAAGCCCAATGAAGAGCTGACGCGTGGATTGCCGCTTCGGGAAACATCGAGGACGCAAATCCCCAATCGTCAACGCCAACTTGGCATTTAAAGGTCCAACCAGATCATTAAAACGGGTCGCATGTGACACTTGGGAGGTCGTGTTAAGTGTAGACTCAACGGTCGCGTCCTAAAATCCGCGTCCCTTCATAAACCCAAAGGCTGCGTTCCTTTCATTTCTGCTAAGAGACTTTATATCACGTTTCTGATAGTGACTCGGAGCTGCGTCTCCTCAGCGAATTGGATCCCGAGTCTGCATCAACTTGAAAGCTGCGTTCCGAAGCTTGCGTCCCCAACAAAGATGGCAGAGATGACAGTCGTGTCTTTATCATAAACTCAGTACAACCTGCGTTTGCGCCTTATCAAGGGTCCAGAGACGCGTCTCTATTGAACCAATACCGCGTCCCCATCCATTATCTGGGGTCCATGCATCAGTTTTTGAGGAGCTTAAGATCGCGTTTCCACTGCATCCTGACAGGATCAAGGACCGTGTCTATAGATCTGCGTCCTTTCATGAAGGCCGCATCCCCTTTATTGAAGAACCCAAATTTGCGTTTCAGAACAACGCCCTTTGTCCTTAAGCCAAAGCTGCGCTCTTAATCGGAAAGGAAGGTTCGCCCGTCTTCCTTGATAAGCTTGAACGGCGTCTTCAGTAATGACTTAGGGCCGCGTCCCCTAGGATCGCGTCTCCATTATGAATGAAAACCGCGTCTCACTCAAGAACTCAGTTCGGCCTGAGTTTGTTGTTCATGGTCGACTAAAGACTACGTTTTACAAACAGTCAAAGACTACGGTTATGAAGATTGAGCTCATCTACAACGAGCAAAAAAACTTGAAATGGAGCAAAATTTTGAAGACTTTTATTATTTGATTCAAAAAATGGTAAAAGTAATACAAACACTCTTGACAAATAGAGTGTCTAAAAAAAGGGTGAACAAATACAAAAATGAGAAGGCTAATAATCTTGCTTCGCCAAAGAACGGATTTGTTCTCTGAGACGGTGCATCTCGTGCTGACGTGCCTTCTCAGCCTCCATCAGAGCTTAGACCCGCAGGTCCTCCTCAGACAAAAATCTCTTCGCAGCCAATTGCGCTTGAAGAGACTCCAACCTGGAGGAATGAGCGGAGAGACTTTCTTCTGCCTGCATCCTAGCATTCTCCAGCTCCTCCAACCTTTCTCTAGCAGCGGCAAGCTTCTGCTCATTGATCTCGATCAAGGCTTATGCCCTGGCTATGGTAGCTCGAGCAGTGAAAATAACCTGCTCTGCACTCTGTATGACGATTTCAGATTCCTTGAAATCGCCAATCAGCCTTTGGTGGTCAGCCTGAAAATGTTGGAGGTAGCGGATCTCTTCAGTTATTCGTTCCTCCAACTCCTTTCGCTCATGTTCTTGAGCGGCAAGAAGCTTATTCAGGGTTGTCTGAGCCTCATCTACTGAATCAGCATTCTCCAGAGTCTTGACCTCCTTTAGGTGGCTCCCCAGTTGCTCCACCAGCATCAGGCATGCCCTAGCCTGCGAAGGACTCCCAGTATGGCCAATATTCTCGATCTGATTTTCGAGAAGTATTCGGGCAAACTCGAAAGAGCTGCCCCCAGAAAGAATGAGGTCAATACAAGATCTCATGGAAGTAAAGAATTGCTGCACCATTTGACGTGCTAGCTCTTCCATGATGTCATGAACTGGAGAGAACTCTGCTGATGTACTCCCGGACCCCCTTTCCATGACAGGGCGAGAGACAGGAGTTAGTTCATCTTGCACAGGAGTGAGGCCGACGATAGGTTCGTCAGGTGCTGAGGTAGTCACTGATACTTCCGGGACGGTTATTGTCGTAGCAACCTCCACTGCGACAAGAATAACAGCAAACCTTGCGACATCAGGTTCCCCGGTCGAGGTTTGAACTGTACTACCTTCTGCGTCAATGTTTGCCGCAGGATTCTCTGCTTGAGCAACCCCAGCGCTTTCTGCAAACCACCGAAACATCAACCATGACAATAAAAAGGAGAATATTCAATGCGTCAGTATTCTCTTATCAAGTTGAGGCTCTGAAGATGGCAAGTTCCTGGATAGGCCGTGTGGGGTTGAGGCCTCCCTGACCTCGACGGTCGCACTTTCTTGAGGCATCCCGGTAATAGAAGCCTCAGGGCCCTATTGCTGGGCAAGCTCTTGAATCATCTCTTCGATATGAGAAGAGGTGGCGGCTTCACCGTCGACAGCCAGCCCTGAAAATCAAAAGTAAATGTCATAACCCTTCCCTAACTTGAGAAGGAGACGGTTCAAGAAAACAAGGAAAGTACCTTCGGTAGCAGCAATTATTGCTATCGGTGAAGCCGTCACAGGGTCGCATCCTTGTATCTCTTCCTCTGAAATATGCAAAAATTTGCTCGTATCAGGAAGAGCAGGTTCATCGCCGAAATCAACTTCTTCGCCAGAATAATATCCATGTTCTTCGGACGATGAAGATGACAGTTCGACATAAGTGGGCTCAGCATTCGAGACTTTACTACTGAGCACCCCAGTAGTAGGACCGGATCAATAACCCGTGAAGTGGGCATTAATACACTGGGAGACCCAGGCTGTTGCATCTCAGCCCTCCTCTCATAAACTGAAGAAGGCTCAAGCTGAGTTGAAACCCTTGGGATTTCAACATCATCCCTCCCCACCAAGTCGACTTCGGGTCGCTCAGCCTCCTCATCCATGACAGGTTCACCTGCAAGTTCCCCTTCTTCCAAGATCACGGGGCCCTGGCCTCGTAAACCACGAGGACGAAGAGAGGGAATCTCCTCTTCCTCTTCCTCTTCCTCCCTCTGCTCCTCAACATCAGAAGGGACTACCTCGGACATTGAAGCTTCAACCTCTGAGTCTCTCCTAGCCTTCTTCGGGGTAGGCTCACCCTTGGAAGTAGAGCCATGGGAACGCTTGGATACAACCTGCCGACTCTTTTTAACGGGCTGCTCTTTGGGTGCTGCTGCTCTCGATCCCGCCCCTGTTTCCCCTCCTGCCTCCTTCTCGGCTGCCTGATATTCGTCCATACCTCGCATGCGTTTGTTGGACTACAATCTGTCCTTATAAGACGCTTTGATGCTCTTAATGCACGAGGTATTTATTCTGAAACCAGGCATCTTACTAGCCAGGGAGTACCAAATATAGAAGCTGAGGCTAGTATAACAATTGGGCGTCTTGTGAGGCAAGCAGAAAATAACTTTTGTCCCTCCAGCCACACTATAGTACCATGCCCGAGCACCTTCAAACAAATTCCCGCTGAAGGAGAGATTAGCATTGGGGTTACCGATATATAATTGATCATAGCCGAACTGTCAAGCAAAACGGCTCGGCATATAAGGCTCGATCGTACATGAGTTCCCTTGCCGAAAGAGCAGATACCCAGGCCGAATATTAATCAGCCACTAGAAGACTCCCGAGGGCAACCTGGTGAAGTCATCTGGTCCCGCGAGATCAGCGAATTTATCCCCGTAAGATGCACCGACAATCTCAGGAAAGCAACGATCAAGATGATAGTTCGAAAAGTTCAGAATACATTTCCAAACGTAGAACATATAATAGCAAGACCAGCTTGAATTCTCCAGCTTCTGCACAAAAGGGACAAACCCCGCAGACGGAGGCACCGTCGTCATCAGTAAAGGGCAGTGCATAACGTACCAAGCCATCAAGTACGTATATGGAAGCTCGATCCTGGGGTTAGAGGTCTTTACTCTTGGCCTTCCCTCCGAGTCAACCCCTGGTCTACCCTTGGAGTCGACAACGGCTTCCACTTGGCACAGGCTTTTAACCAGAGCCCTTAATCCACTTTGAATTCCGGCCACCATTGCTGGAAGGAGGGCGATAGACTTTTCGTAAGCCAACAAAACCGCCGGATACACCACGTCGACGACAATTACTTCATGTGGCAGCGTTAGCACTACACAACGCTTCAGCCATAGCATAAGGAAGCCCGCCAACAACGCCCGGTCAGAAATGGGAACTCGGGCCTGATAATGAAAATTTTCAAAAAACGTATCAGGTTTGAAAGTATCCTCATTTGACTCCGTGGTGTAGGAGCTTGTAGAGGCGCTGATCCTCTCAGTAATTTCTTCATCAGTGCAAGGAGCCAGACTGGTCACTGGGATATCTTTCTCATTTATACCGTTGAATAGGTAGCTCGCCCAGGACATCTGCTTAACACCCTTGTTCCTCCAGGAGGTTATTTGACCGCAGATGTGGAAGTGACACGACACTTTCCAGTATGTCTCGTATATACTTGAAGGGTCTCCTTCTTTAGGAGATGAGTTCTTCAGAAGTTGGAACGTATTCTTTATAAGGGGCATCTCCCATAACCAGCCCCGAGACTTCATACAGCTCATGAAGAGCGAACCCCATCTCTCCGATCGGAGCAAAAAATGTGCCTGTCAAAGGATTATAGTGCTCCAGGATGCCATAGAAATTATGAGAGTTTTGCGGGAGGCCATACTGCACAGCCCTAACCGAGTGGTACAGCCCCACCTGTTCCAGCAGAGCTCCAAGCTCGACAAGGACAAATCCAACCATCATGCCCCACCAGGATCTGTTAGAAGAATGAAATCCACCTGAGCGGGCGGAAGTCGACGGAAAAATCACCCCGAGCCTTGATGAACTGATTGATGAAGGTGGTGCCAAGCTGAGGGGTCTCTCCTCTCGAATATTCAGATCTGACCAATCCAGGGAATAAACCAAAGACCTCTTTCTCATGGCCGCCCGAGTATATTTCTTTAGCACCTAGTCTGCCAAGCGAGACACCGGAGACAAACGGGAAAGATCCCAGTCCATCGCGCGGTGAACAGACATATGCTGAAGATAAGATAGGTGTTACATTCTCTCCATATTAGGAAGAAAGAACCTCCTATCCCTTATCTGACGGAGCCACTTATAATCTCTGTCGTGCAAAATCCTATCTTCCTCGTCAATGTCGTCACCAAAGAAGAAGACAGGCTTCCGTAATGGAGTACGAGAATCTGTCTCAAACAGTCCATCAGAGATAATCTCTCGGAGGGTCATCATACTGGCTTTAGAGATCCTCTCCTTGCGCTCCTTCGACTTACCAGTAGTCACAGAAGCAGTTTTCTGCAGCACAAAGGTCAGATTACGGTCAGCGCCGCCTACATGCCCAAAGTGACACTTTTGGATAAAGGGTTGGAGGAGTATCGTACTGCAAAGAGAACAACACTTGATCAGAAATCTGAAAGAAAATGGTTAAGTGTTTGAAACTCAAACGCAGGAATGAATCCAGACACGGAGATTATCAAAATCTGCGTCCAGACTTAAAGAATGCGAGGCTAGCATGAAGCCCGCACTTCAAAATCCACGACTTAGAAAAATTTCTAAGTATCGGACTCAGACGCGAGATTCATTAAAATTTGCGTCTGATCTTACAAGACGCAAGAATCGTAAGAAGTCTGCGTCTGAACTCCCCATACTTAGAAATATTCTGAGCGTCGAGTCTAAAATGCAAGGCTCAATGAGGCCCTACGTTCAACAAGCAGGTATGGACTCAAATTGATAAAGAAAGGATGCAGAGGTCGTCAAACATGTGTCTTATCTATCAATTCGAGAGCCGCACCTGAAGATCAAACACGGGCATAAGCCCGCGTTGGCGGTTCATATTCAAAAGAGGCTTAAGAGTTAAAAGAACTCTTTAAGCCCCTTCAATGGCGGAAACCAAATCAGATGGTTTTACTATATGATATAGGGGTCTCCTGCATGGAAGAACCACCCATTTGAACCTCCGGAGCGACAACGCTCGAAGATGAAGAAGTGGGTTTGGTCTTGGGCGCCATTTCGACCGAAAGATCACCGTTGAAGATGGTGAAAACGAAAGAACAAAGCTTCGAGCTTTTCTTAACCCTAAAAGGCTCAGTGAAGAAGAAGAGTCTAATGATGACTCTTGAAAGACTGTTGTCTTTTATACGCACAGTGATTCACAGAGATACGCGGCGCTTGGCTCGAGGCCTAATCCCCGTCCGACGCGTGGCATGCATATTAAATGCAGCGCAAAATTCACGCGCCAAAAGGAAGATGTCCCCTCAATTCTGCTGGATGCGTGGTAACGCGCCCACAACACGGGTTCGTGTTCAAACAGAAAATCGCGTCCCTCCGAAGATCGCGCCTCTTCAACTAGCCCAAAGTCGCGCCTACTTCACAGAGTTAAAGCTGCGTCTTCATCCCAAAAGACGCATCCCTACAAGAGGCGCGTCTTTGAAGCAGCATGACCACTGCGTCTATAGGATTTGCATTCAGTCCTTGCTTCTGTAATTCAGTTCAACAGTACACTGGCACAAGCAGATGACTGTTTACCCCTGGTTCAAAGTACACCAACAATAAGCTCAGAGCACTGGGGAGGTCTAGACTGCGTATCTGGATACTCGCTACGATCATTTCTGGCGGCTTCAAAGGGTTTCACAGTACACTCTCGAAGACCACATTCCAGACAGGATTAAGCTCAGAGCATCTCAAATGATTGTCAGTCCAATCATGATAAGTATGAACTCAACCAAAGTTCAAAGTATTTCGAAATCCGTCCCAGTCAACTGCGGAATATCGAAAACTTTGGAGGGGGTTCTGTAGGTTGTCTAAAAATCACTAAAATACAAGTCATCAAGAAGCAGAGTCTAAACTCCAGACGCATGACTAATCATAGCCATCACTGCAGTATCAAGACGCGAGGGTCGAAACCCGCGTCTCCGCATCACTGCAGCATCGAGACGCGAGGGTCGAAACCCGCGTCTCATCATCACTGCAGCATCAAGATACGAGGGTCAAAACCCGCGTCTCAGTATTGCTTCAGCACCAAGGCGCGAGGGCCGAAACCCGCGTCTCAGTTATAACTGCCTTCGTTATTGGGTCAATCACTGCCCACATAATGAGAAAGTTAACCCCCATTATGGAGCGTTTTTAGGGGGCACGTTCACCCCTGAAACTTCTATAAATAACCCCGTTTGCTAGGGAGAAGGGTTCGGTCGATCAGATAATTCTTGGAGAAGAATTTCGCTTGTGAGCTGTAGAAGCCCCGAGACTTCTACCGAAAAGAAAGAGTTCAACTCTTCAAGCAACTTGCTGCGTACAAGTTAATCTTTGCCTATAATCTCTTTGAGATTCCTGGTCGACAGGAGCTGTGTTACTCCGCGCCATCCAAAGAGAAGATTCCCAAGAAGTCCTGACGTTCACACAGTCAACGAAAAACAAGATTCACTTTCCACTGCCACATCAAGAACCCAGCATTAAACAAAGGGGAGATTCATGTCTAAACATCTTTCCTCTCTTGTAGTCGGAGTGTTAATCCGCTGTAATCTTTCATTTGATTCAAGGAAATTTTACAAGGAACCTTCTCCCACCGTACAGAGATTTCATTCTCTCTCTCTACTTTTCCAACTGGACGGCCAGGCTTGGCCGCCGGTGAGGCCTGGCCGCTGGCAAGGCTCTGTCGCGGCGGCGACGACGGTTCCCTATGTTTTATTTATATCTCTTTTCTTTCTCCCCTTTTCTTCTTTCTGACGACCCTGAGTTTGCTTCCCAGATTGGAGATCTGTAATATCATAGTATCAGATATTTCACGGGATATACATAGGAGACTCGTCATCGATACTATTCATTAGTATCTTTATTATTTGTTTTGTTTTCTTAGTTATTCCCGTTTTCATATCTATTGTGATCATTGATCCCTCCTTGCAGGTATTCTTGTACTTATTTATTCTGAAAATATTGTGTACACTGTGTTTATTCCCTGTACTGAGGCTTAGCGTATTTACTTGAAGGCATTTTTGCTTTGCATAAGTATATTGCCTTTGCGTTCCCGTACTCGGGGGATTGAGGCGTTACATACCTGTTGATACATTTTTGTATATTTCAGAACCAAAAGAACGTTGGATATTGATTGAGAGCTTGGCCAACAGAATAAAGTGAGTAACATAACTCCGATTGAATATATTAACTATCGATATAGACTTATGGTTAAATAGAATTGAGAACTTAACCATATGATGATTAGTAACTATGAAAGTGGATTTGTGAACTCCAATCAAGAGTGGACTAAACATAAGGAATAGTAGTTAAACTGGTCCCTAATCAAATAATGAAATTCACGAGAATGTTGATTCTTGTAACCTAGTTCACAAACACTTATTTTTATATATTCATGTACGTGATGATATAACGTGAGATGTAGAATATCATTAACCGATGAAATTGGAAAGACTACACCAAGAACTCTAAATCGAAAACTTAGACATGAAAGATCAGAATCAGATATCAGTAAAGATGTTTATATTTGCTTATCTAAACAAGTTATTACATGTAAATACTCCTCTTGATTAATTGATGATCGGTAATGTATAAAATCGAAAAAATTGAATTTATACTTATGCTCAAATACATACAAAATTGTTGAGTTGAAAAACAATATCAAGAATCAAGTAGAAGCTGAAGTTAATACATGGATTGAATTAGTTAAATGAAATGAAAGCAAAATCTCATAAATAAATAAAGGTAGCAATGATACGAAAATCTCTAATCGAACTGAGAGTAATAGTGAACTCATTGCGATGTGGAGAATGTGAAAAACAAAACATCAACGATTGACCTTCTGAAACGATGAGTATTGTGTCTTTTCGATAAATTGATCCCCACGATGCATATGTTTTTATGCTTTAAATAAGTATGCGAGGTCAAGCCAAAATTATTATTGGAGCATAAGTAGACTGCCTGAAACATTATTATGATTGCGTGGACGATTATTGAGTTTAGTTTATTTGTTTGGATTAACAAATAAGTAGGCTGATGTTGATCGAAACTATTGTGATTTATATTGTATACCAGGTTAGATCAATATTTTAATAGGAGGTGCTGCTAAAATTTTTAAGAATTTGGAGATGATCAAGGTAATTTATTGGTTTCAAAGAATGTTTATGTTAATTGAAGATATTAAAAATCTGGGACCATTTCAGTTGGTATCAGAGCCCAGGATTTAGATTAAGAATTAGATCTAGAGTAGTTGTCACAAGAAGATTGATTGCTAGAACTGATTGCCATGATTGATATGTATGTGTGTATTTTGTATGTATATGAATGTGTTAATGTGGATGGTTTAAGGGAGTATGAGTACATATATGATTAATATCGAAACATGAGATATTTGGTCATTGCCTTGTGTTCAGATTATGACACCCACATGCGATGATTCAGATGTACTCTGCTGGAGTGTGACCCTCAGTATGTGCTGCCAGTGGTATGTAACATTGGAGTAAACTAATGGTTATAATATCAAGTGAGTCAGAATTAAATCGGATCGTAAGAACATAGTATAGAGTTTGATTAAGAAATAAGAAATTTTCAATGACGACAGGTTGAAGAAGATATTGAATTGGAAAAGAAAAATATCCTAATGTACAGAAGAAATGTGAAAGTTTTACATTCATCTATTCCTAGCATGCTGCGTTTCGAGAACAAAATTTTTGTAAGGGGGTAGAACTGTAACACCAGGGTTATTAAATCCTAAGTCAATATTTAAAAAAAAATTAGATAATTGATATTATAGGAAAATTATGATTTATTTAAGAATTTTGTGAGAAATGAATTTCAAATATTTGGGGAAAATTGGAAGTGGAATGAAAATTTGATAATTAATATGTGTGAGTATATATACATACATATATATACATACATATATACATACATACATACATATATATATATATATATATATATATATATATATATATATATATATGTATATATATGTATGTATATGCAGGTGTGTAGACTTGTGTCATTTTGGAAGGATTCGAGGCCGAGTCCTTTCTGTTCAAATACCAACAGACGACTTTCGAATACAAGATCCACTCTGTTGAAGTTGATCTATATTATTTCAAGTAACTATAAACTTAAAATCAAGTGTTTTGAATATATTTTGCACATGCATCAAGGAGGAAAAAATGAACGATTTAAATCGTGAGTTGGTTAGTTTAACGGTGTAGAATATTTGAAGATTAATAAAAAATAGTTTGTAGGGGTTATTAAATGTTTAGATCATAGTCAAATGGTCGGATCGAGAATTTGTATGTTTAAAGACATACATCTAACTAATTCACTACTTTCGATCGTCCATTTTGCGCCGCTTGATGGATGGCAAAAAATATTCAAAACACTTGATTTTTTTTATTTATAGATACTTAAAATAATATAAATCAACTTCAACGTAGTGGATTTTATATTCGAATGTCGGAAGGTTGAATTTCAGTGAGATGGATTCGGGCTCAAATCCTTTTGGAAGAACGCACACATATATGAATTTTAAATATTGTATATATATACATGCATGTATTGCGTTACTTACATGATTATATATATATATATATATATATATATATATATATATATATATATATATATATATATTTGTTAAATGGATAATATCTAGTGGTAGGTAGGAGCGGGTGAAAGGTATGATGAGGATGTAGTGTGGAGGGAGATCGTGCCATATGGCATCGTGGGATTAATCCCCATCCATTTAAAGAGAAGCTTCAATAGAGATTTCATTCTCTCTTCTCTCTACCTTTCCCTAAATTTTTTTCTTCTCTTCCCTGAAATCAATCAGCAGCAAAACCCCCTCCCAGATTGCTCTCCCCTTCTCAATCCCTCTTCCTCTCTCCCTATCTCAATTTCTCTCTTCACATATCCTCCTCTCCCCCATGGATCACGCACGCAGACAGCACGCACGGTTGGCGGCCGGGGCGACAGTGCGCACGACGACCTGACGGTTGGGGCGGCATGCGTGCGGCAGCCAAGGCAAGCTTCAGGGAACAGCAAGATGGTGAGGAGTTATTCTATTTTCAGATTTTGATTCAATTTCAAGTTAGATCCATTTATACTTACATCTTGATTTATTATGGTAATTGTTATTAATTCAGTGACGGGGATTCTTGCCTTGATCAAATCCTTATTTGGAATCTAATTTCTTCAAGTTTGTTCCATCAATTATCTCATTTATTCAATTAGTGTTACTTTAATATTGAGTCTATAGAAGTTTATGGTGAGGGCGTCCATCTTTGATTTATTTCCTTATTTTTTTAACTTTTGTTCATGATTGAATATTTTCATGATTTATTGAAAGAGTTTCATATCTCAAAATCATGAGTTGAGAATGTAGAGAGATTTATTTCTCATTTAGGGAAAGGGCCTTGTGTGTGTAATAAGCATTAAACATATGTACAGGCAAGCATAAAAACCTTAGTCGGACTTTGAATGACATTTCTTCGTAATTCTTTGAATAATTTACAAACCAATTAACTTGTTGTTATGATAATTTAGATCTCATGTTTTATTGTTGAATTGAGATGATTATTGTGGATTCTCTTGTAACAATGTTTTAAGAGAGAAACAAGGTTTGTCTAGTGAAGAAAATCTAATTAAAATCATGATATAATTGTCCTTTGTGATCTTAAAATATGAGTGATTAAGGTAGGATAATTAGAATGGTTAGTTATGTAATTATAGAGGAGATTGTTGAGACAATGATGTGACCTCGTCGAAATTGAGGATTTCTCTCGAGTCGAGCGGAATGATGTTAATTTCAAGATTTAAATATTAAATGTGTTAAATCGGCTGGTAATGGTAGTGAAGTTATCCATAATGTAAATTGTGATGACTAGTTAATCGCAGACAAATTTTGTACTTGTTTCATGATATTAAGTATAAATTCTCGGTTGATGTTACATATCTGTCTTTAACGGATATTGATGCGACTTGATCTCAAATAGGGAAATAGGCATTAAGAGATAGGATATTGGTGACACATTTGAAAGATTCGAAAGTCGCGTCAATGTGAATATAATTCCAATATCAGTGATGGGTACATGTATACAAGTTATTGTGAAAATAACTCCAGAAGCGAAACTGATAAATTAAGAATTTGATAGTCAATGACTCATTGATATTGTTTGTCGACTGACATATTTGAAAATACATATGTATATATATGTATTGTTGCATACCATGAAGAGATTAGACTCAATATGTCAGTATGTACACCATTTCAGTATTAACACTTATAGGAAACTTGGTGAAATTGTTAATGTGATACCAATTCAGTTTCATTAACTGGTGAATATAATATAATGAATTCAGAGTTCTTTCAGAATTTACATCTATAAACTGTAAAATTTAATAACTAACAAACTTGTTAATTTAGTTTACTGTTCGGCATACCTGATTATACATACTTGTATATTTCATAACCAAAAAAAGGCTGGATATTTCTTCAAAGCTTAAGAATAAAGTGAATAACGTAACTCCAATCGAATATATTAACTATGAACAGATTTATGATTAAATAGAATTGAGAACTTAATTTGTGATGAGTAGTAACCATGAAAGTGGATTTGTGAACTCCAATCAAGAGTGGACTGAACATAAGGAATAGTAGTTAGACTGATCCCTAATCAAATAGTGAAATGCACGAGAACACTGGTTTTTATAACCTAGATCAGTATATTTGTATCCATGTTCATGATGATATAGCGTGAGATGTAGAATATCATTAACCGATGAAATTGGAACGGCTACACTAAGAACTCTATATTAGAAACTTAGAAATGAAAGTTAGATTAGAATTAGATATTAGTAAATATGTTTATACTTGCCTATCCGAACATGTAATTAAATGTCAATACTCCTCTGATTAATTGATGATCGGTAATGTACAAAATCGGAAAAATTGAATTATACTTATGCTCAAAGTTATATTTAAATGTTGAGTTGAAAGACGATATCAAGAATCAAGTAGAAGTTGAAGTTAACATGGGGACTGAATCAATTAAATGAAATGAAAGCAAAATCTCTTAAATAAATAAAGGAAGCAGTGATACAAAAATCTCTGATCGAACTGAGGGTAATAGTGAACACATTGTGATGTGGTGAATGTGAAAATCAAAACATCAATGATTGACCTTCTGAAACGGTGAGTATTGTGCTTTCTGATAAATTGATCCCATGATGCGTATGTTTCTAATATCCTCGATAACATAAATATCCTTTTAAACCAACTGATTATCATAGTCATCTCCAAATTCTTGAAAATTTTGATAGCACCTCTTTTGTAAATACTGATCTGACGTGATATACAGTACAAATCACAATAGTTTCAGCCAACATTAGCCTATTTATTCATTTAATATAGTGTTTGATCAACTATCAACCCATGTTTAGTACTGTGACATACCTATTGTTTATGAATAATTCATTAAATTGACACTAAGCAACATCATCCTTTTTATTCTATTGGAGTTAATATTTAAAATCAAGAAGTATGTAATTTACTAGTTTAACTCATCATAAGTGGTCAATCATCAAGTTTCACGTTTAAATGATATGGTGCCCAATTAACATATATAGGTTAGATTCAGAATTCTAACTCACTTATTTATACATATTTCAAATTTTTCATTCTATTATAAATCCCAATTAATGCAAGCGATAATGTGGTTAAACTGAAAAATACCATTATTCACTTCTTAATTTATCAACTTAGCTCCCGAGGTTGCACTCGTAACAATTGTTTGTATATACATTGGCTGCTATACTGGTTTGTATATCTAATATTCAGGTTTTTCGTTCACCTTACTAGCATCTCAAGTCTTTTAACAATATTTATTGTTTCACTACTGATTAACATAATCAGCATCAATTTGAAGATGTGAGTCTTAAGACTAATTGGGAAATTCAGAGATCTTAATCATTTTCAGACTTCAGATTCACTTGAAGTTGCCATAAGTTGTTGAGACCCTATACGGTCCGTGCTTTGTGTATATAAGCCGATGTGATGCTCGTTTTATTGATGAATTATTAAGTTCTTCGTGGCAGACAATGAGTTGATATCATTTACGAAAGTTTGATGAGTTAAACAATCTCAACTCAGATGTTTAATTGTAGCTATCTCCTATAATCCTCTCATTGACTTAATGAAAATCCGGATGTGTATGGACAAACAATAGCGTCGGAACCAAGAAACTCGAGGTTCCCTTGAAGTTGGCTATGTAACAGAACATTCAACTCTATTCCATAGCCTAAACAGGTGAGCTTAAACTAAAATCTGAACCCAGAAGATGAAAGAATTAGTTATGCAAAGCTTTGATTGGCTTGAAATCGAGTTCGGCTTAATTAACTCAAGGTTTACTCAAGTTCAAGTTCAAGGTATTAGTCTTGAACGTGGGAGTATACTTGTGCGTTTAATCTGAAAAGATTTTACCACACAGTCAAGTTCAGTATGGTTTCTTAAACATAAATAGTATTTCTCTAGTGTCAACTCTTGTGACTTTCATACCACCCTCACCCATTCCCCGATTTTGTGATAACTAACACAAATGGATTTGGTTCAGCTGTGATATACCTTGTGATGCATCTAATCCTTTGTCAAATAGCATCCTAATGGTTATATATATGAAGTAGTTTCCGCGTTGAGCCCAAAGTCTCCGACTAATATCTTAACCATGAAGATCCTTTAATATCTATGGTCAACTGGGTAATGGCATACTTCTTCTGTGCAATTTGATGAAACAAGATTATACATCCTCTTGGTTAATTACTTGCATGGCTAATAGTTGTATGAGCGGAGGCATGAGTGGAGAATCTTTAAAGAATAATAACCATGGTTGAACACATACCATTTTTATGTTCAAGAGTGTTTATCTTTAATGAGCTTAACTATTAATGGGCTTGTGTAACTGTAGAACAATCTGTTAAGTTGTATATAAAAGGAAACACAACAATTATTGGAGCTAGAAATGAGGAAGTCACAGATCGATAAAAGGGTCAATCATTTTTTGTTCATGCTTGATGGGGATCTCAACGTTTCAAGTTTATGAAGGAGATCAATAATTTCATCTATAAGGGAAGCTAAGGTGAGGATGTTGAGATACGGTGAGGATGTTGAGATATGCGAGCACAATATGAAAAGTATAGACAAGAATTGAATATTACCTTTACTGTTACAGTTAGCCTGCCGATGTGTATCTATATCCTGATTTCTACACAGACAAGTCGTATACACTACGTGGTATGCCCAGATGCTGTGTCTGCAACATAGGACATATATGAAGGACAAGTTAAATGTGGCAGGTCATAAGAATATCGTAAGTTTCTTCATATTTAAATTCAAGTTTATGCTTGGCTTTCACTTCTCCTCCGTCACTATATATTTACGTAATCGCATTACGGATATGAAATAGGAATTTATGTGCTTACATTAAAGTCTATTATAATGATCAGAAGCCTAATTACCATATATTTTGGGGTTTGTATCTCATGTAAATATCGCAATTATGGAACCCAAGGCTTCAACTTTAACAATAGGATGTTATTCTGTATAGGTATCAAAGATTTTCACTAAACACGACAATTCTTATTCCGTATGTCCCAACAACATAAACTGCCCATTTCTTTCACTAAAATATATTTCTCATTTTGTTACAACAATTGCCCAAGCCCTTCTCTCTGGTTATGAGCAAGTAAAACAAAAGCAAGACTTTCATCAAGAATTAACATTGGATATTAAAACCTACTTCAAATGAATCAATTCTTTAGCCATCACTCCAAATTGTACCTAAATGACTGATAAAAGTTCAAAACAAGAATATGGTGGCCTAGACATTAAAGTTCAGCCGCAACTCAAGAAACTGGGGAAGCCCAACATATTTCATCTCATACATATTTACTGAATTATGCTAAACATCACAAACAATCACCAATAAAAGAAATCAAGCTCCCATCTTTCCAAATATGACTACATTAAGGAACAAAGTTATTCAGAGCAAACACAATCACATACGGATTTCAAATCTAGAAAGTGAAATGTAGACTAGTTGAATTATGAAATGTAAACTGGTTGAATTTACGAGCTCTTCATCATTATTACAATTTAATTTGAATTAAAGAAACCCCTCTCACAGCTACTTCCAAACTCCTTCCTGTCACAAATAAATTTTTAATCTTACAACAATATCCAACAAGTTTCTGATCATCACCCACAAATTTTCATCATGACAAGTTTCCATCACAAACAGGATAAAAATATGAGAATGAACTGGGATAGACTCACATAATCAGTAGCAAGTTTTTATCAATTGATCAAGATTAAACATAGTTAAAGGATCAGTTTAGAGAATTTCAAATCAAAAGGAAATTACGAATAACTCCCTCACCTGAGCTCTACCTCTCTTGCTCATGCCAACAAGGCCGAGTACTGGTTTGTGTATACAATATTCAGGTTTTTTGTTCACCTTGTTAGCATCTTTAGTTTTTTAGCAATATTTATTGTTCCACCATTGATTAACATAATCAGCATCAATTTGAAGATGTGAGTCTTAAGACTAATTGGGAAATTCGGGTATCTTAATCATTTTCAGACTTCAGAGTCACTTGAAGTTGCCATAAGTTGTTAAATTTCTTGTCTTGAGACCCTATACGCTTTGTGATTTCGGTATATCAGTCGATGTGATGCTCGTTTTATTGATGAATTATTAAATTCTTCAGGGCAGACAATGAGTTGATATTCTTTACGAAAGTTTGAGTTAAACAATCTCAACAGATATTTAATTATAGCTATCTCCGATAATCCTTGCATTGATTTAATGAAAATCCATATGTGTTTAGACAAACAATAGCGTCGGAACCAAGAAGCTCAAGGTTCGCCTGAAGTTGGCTATGTAACAGATTGTTCAACTCTATTTCATAGCCTAAACAGGTAAGCTTAAACCAAAATCTGAAGGTGAAAGATAAAAGAATTAGTTATGCATAGCTTTGATTGACTTGAAATCGAGTTCGGCTAGTTACGGCTCATAATTAACCAAAGGTTTACTCATGTTCAAGCTCAAGATATTAGTCTTAAACGTGGGAGTATACTTGTGCGTTCAATCCCTAAAGATTTTACCTCACAGTCAAATAATTGAACAGAAATGAAAATAATTGAAGCTCAAGATATTAGTCTTAAACGTGGGAGTATATTTGTGTGTTTAATCCGAAAAGATTTTACCTCACAGTCAAATAATTGAACAGAAATGAAAATAATTGAACAGAAATGAACATATCCATCATTGATTGATTAAGCTAAAAATCTTGGCATTGAAGTCATTATGCCCACAAACACAGTCAATTTTCTTTAACAACTGATTCACCCAAATCAGCGAGAGAAGTGTAAATTGATTTCTCACCTCTTTTTGCGTTTATTTTTGCCTTTTTCTCTTTTAACAGCTGCTTTTCCACATGCTGCTGCTTGAATTTCTTGCAGGAGGCAGCTGTATGATCACTCCGTTCTGCCATTCTGGAGAAACTCTTGCCACATTCGGTGCAGGACTGTATCTCGATGCCGGAGGAAGAAGGCCGGGCCATTGACTTCGAGCTGGAGTCGACGCCGGAGACGCCGGAGGAAGAAGGCCGGGCCATTGACTTCGAGCTGGAGAGAGAGAGTGTTTTAGGGATTTTTTTCAAGAGATTTTAGGGATTTCAATAGAGAGGATTTTAGGTATTTCAAGAAAGTAATGAATAATTAATTTGGGTCTCGGGTTGTAATAATTCGGTTGCGGTTAGTTTTCTTGGCCCTTTTCGAGTTTCAATTTTATTATGTGTAATAATTCAGATTAGTCTTGAATTAAGGCAAAGGCATCACTACTTAGCTTTTAGATTTTCTTTGCTGGCGGATGGATTTCACTATTTACATTTTGGACCTATTTTTATGCGGTGAGACTCTGAATCTGCTAGCAATTCTTGGGACTCACCCATGAGTCATTCCCCGTAAAATTTCACGTCAATGATTCTATTTTTTTTTATTTTCTTTTTTTTAATTTTCTTTTAAGAAAGCCTCGTTGGCTTCTTATATATATTACACTATGCTTATAATTAGTCAATTGGAATCAATTTAGAAGTCTTAATAATGTTTGGTTTCCATATGCATATGCTATACTGTGAGAAGTTTATAATTAATAACTCAAATCACTTAATTAATTATCTGTTATAGTTCTATTACTTCTTTTAATGTATTCATTTTCTTTTGATTTGACATTTCCCTCTTTTCTCATGTGTTTTGTTAAGATTTAGAGCGTGAGTCTATCAGATGGGTCTAGTTGATCCTTTTAAATTCGGATATGACATCAGTTCAAAATGTTAAATTATTCAGTTCAAAATGTTAATTTGTTTAGAAAATTCGGTTTGGATTACTCTTTTTAATTTAATTTAGTGAAAACTTCAAACACAAATTTTTTTTATCCACCACAGGCTCAATTCACATCAGTCACGTTCACTATTTTCAAAATTTGGAGATTTTGATGGAGTTAATCTATCGTATATCTGATTCTTAGTTCTGGAGAAAATCGGTGTCAAAGACATACTCTGAAATTTTTAATTGACAATCGAGAATGTATTTCACGAATTAGATTTCACGACAATTTTTAGGATACTTTTTTTCTATTTTTGAGAATTTTTTGAGTTAATAGGAATTTAATCAAATAAATTAATAATGAAATAAAATGACAATGAAAATATGAAAATAAAAATAAAATAGAAAACATCAGATAGACTCTGGATTTTTTAATTGACAATCGAGGATGAATTTCACTAATCCGACTTCACTTGCGATTTTCAGGATGACCTTTTCTGTTGTTGGGAATTTTTGAGAAATTTCTGAATTAATAAGAATTTAATCAAATAAATTAATAATAAAATAATATGATAATTAAAAATGAATAAAAATAAAATAAAAAACACCTTCATTAATTGTGAGGACCTCTAGTTTCTAACCGCTGACACCAATATATAGATTGAAAATATCTAACAACTGGGCCACTTCGGCCCATAATGAAGTCTCTCTCTCTCTCTCTCTCTCTCTCTCTCTCTCTCTCTCATGTACAAACCATATCTCCCCCTCACCTTCGTGCTACCCAAGCTCTAACTACTATGCCTCCTTGACATTTTCTTTCTTGAGAACTATTGAGTATGATTGATGACTAAAATTATATCGAATGACATTGCAATTCTGATGTTGTCGAAAATTAATTTAGAAAATCGATCAACATATCTTATGAAATTATTCGAAGATATTTTATTGGATTAGAATACATTCGATCGCGATCAGTTTACTATGATCATTGGTTCGTAGAACGATTATGGTTCAGTCATCCTTTGGTGAGCATAGTTTTCCTTTCTTGAGTTGTTTTATTCAAATATGGTGGAAGATATTATTGACACCTTTACGAAGTTGAAACTTCAAATTGAAACTATACAGGACAAACTATCACAATGCAACAGACATTTGAACAACGCGGTAGTAGACTCATGTGAGACCAAAAATATGGGAATATAAAACTAGTCTTATAAGAATTATTGTTCAAAATTAATTTCTTCGAAATTTTCTCATGATAGTCTTATTATTACACATACGGGCATGTTTACATGAATGTTTTGACTTTGCTTGTAATAAAAACATTTATCACTTAAACTGAAATAAATTATTTCGACTATAACAGAAGTTTTAATAGCGTCCTGGACTAGTGAGAGAAATTTATGTGACATGTAAAGTGAAACCAAAATATAATGTCCAATGGAATAGTTAGGTATTTTTTACAGAATTATCATTCAACTGATCTCTAAACAATAATAAACTAATTAAAGATTCAATGTTTTCTTTTCTACTTACTTTTACTTTATTAAAATTGTGAAAATTGCAAGAATTGTTCTAAATTTAACTCCAATGGTCGATAGAAAATTAATTTTAAATCATGTCAGAAAATTCAAGCCAAATTATACGCAATTGTCAATTAGCTAGACCCGTGCAACACTGCACGAGACCTTGTAGGAGTAGACATTAAAACTATGATGATCATTTTGATGCTTTATGCTCCTACTGCAATTTGTTTCCCTTGGCCCATGCGTCACCAAAGGCATCTAGCTTTCACAAAGCATCAAAATAACAATGAAATTGAGATAGAATGATGAGTATATAATTATTACCTGAATTAATAGCATTCATGTTTAGTTATCAAATCACGAGATACATTCATCATTTATAAAGACAATACATAGTCTAAGTTATGGTTAGCACAACATCTACAATCTCAAGACATATATACTAAATATAAAAAAACAAATGAAATCATAGTTTTTTTGAATTAATTGGTGAGTTTAAAGGCCCTGGTGTTTTATTGATAAGCAGTTAATGAAACAAAAATACACAAACAATGATTAATATATCATTGTTCACATCCTACTCTTTTTTCTATCATCCATGCTTGGAATAATCCATGTGCATGTAGCTCTCTCTTCGACATCATACTTGGAATTAGTATGATGGTTCTTGCTTTTCAAGTCATAGTATACTCCCTCTTTGGGACAACCATCCTCACACAAGCACCTCGGGAAGTAAATTCGGTTTCCAGTTCCGTTGAATGGAGCAGCAATCGACATAGAACATCTCGCGTCAACAAAAACAATCTCATCTCCCAAGTCTTCGACTTTGCTCCAACTCAGCTTCAACTTATCAAGCCTGGATACCTTGATAGGTTTCCCATTGTTGTGAACGAACACGGATACGAGCTCCCCTTTTGAAGTCTCCACGAGATAACACTGCTCCCTGCCCTTTCTCCGTCATTTCTTATCGCGTCAATATCATAGTGGCTCTCTCTCACAAAACTCAGCGGATGAGTCGGGTTATCAAGAACCGTCCAGCTATTATTCCTCGGATCAAAGACTCCAAGATTTCCGCACCTGCCCAGGCAGTAAAATCTCCCCTCATGAAACACTGGATTGTTCCTAGCCGTGAGGAAATGAGTGTTGTTCTCATAAACTTTTGTGCTCCATGCATCATTTCCATATCGCCATGTGCATATCTCTACACTAGAACCATTAAAAATTGTCGTGTCCATAATCCCGAAAACTATACAGTCTGAATTGGTTGGCGGAGAGGAGAAAGAGATTCCATAAAACATATAAGGAAAATTGGGATGGGGAAGGTAAACAACCTCCTCCGGTGAAAATGGATTCATGATGAAGATAGAGTAATTGTCGTCGTCCAAAAGCACCCACCCATCCTTGGAATAACGTAGACCCAAGCGACCAATATCTGCGGGCAACTCATTATCCATGGAGTAGAGCTTTCCATCCAAAGGATCGAACATTTTGTAGATGCCGTTGCAATCGTTAGGTAGATACATCAGCCATGGCCATCGCTTTGAGCTAGAAAGAGAAGTTGAGGTTGAGCTCCATCTCTTGCATACTGAAGGAAACCGAAGACGATCTGCTAAGGGAAGGTTTGATGCTATCAATTCAACCAACTCTAAGGGAACATCTGACCATGCTCTTCTCAAATCTGTGTCATCGACATCTTCATTTTCTGGAGGAGAGTGAAATAGATTCTCTTTGCAAATGGATAGCTCCATCAAAAAGTCTTAGCTGCATGAATAACAATAGAATCATCAACATAAACATTATCAAGGGACCACTGTTACTTCTCCAACACAAATACTTGATAGGGTCACTTGGAGAAATCCAGTGCATGAATAATAAACATGTACACGTCATACATTTTACATTAAGGAGAAAATCATTCATTATCCACGATGACCCATTGATGCTCCACGTGAAGCCTGTTGCTTCCTCAGGAGGTTCAATGCAAACACCAGAGTCGCCAAAGAACAATCACAAATTAATCAAGAATAATAAACAAAAGAGAACATGAGACTTAACGAGGTGATCGACAATTGTCTACATCCCTCGAAGTAGAAGAGAGAGATTTTATTATCAAAATCATCAATACAAGTTACAAAGTAGGGCACAATAACGTATACTCAACTAACTCTCTTATTTGTTCGCATACATACATGTTATCAGCTACCCACGAAACCTGAAAAGCTCTGAAACTCAAAGATCATCCCCACGCCTATCCGATGTGAGACTATTTGTCCGTATATTACTCAATAAAGTCCATTGCTGGAAGAAATATACAGTCCCAATTATAGATCACATTTTCTCAAATTAAATTAATATAATGTTTTATTAATCATGATTTCTCATAACTATTTCCTAGAAGCCATCGTTATCATAAATGCTTGCATAAAATTACTGTCTTCTGTGCATCTTCTGATCAAACAATAATCAACATAATATTTGTGCGCCAATGGTTGAGAAATAACCAAACAAAAATCATACTAGCATAAAAGAAGAAAGAGAGAAACAATAATTTATAAGCCGAATCACCAAGAAATAAAAAAAATTCCAAGAATGCAGGAGAAAAAAAAAAAAAAAAAAAGGTTGTTAACCTACCTTACTCTTCAGAGTCCGTCGTCTCTTCTTCTGCTCCTCCTCGCTTGATGGATAGAGATCCCTCTCCATGGTATTGCTTTTAGTAGAGAATATACAATAATTTATAAGCATGATAGGGTTATTTTTTGTTGGAATTGAAGAATATAAAGGGAATCTTCAAGTTGAATTATGGCGAGATCCGTTGATCAAATCAACCGGATGATGGTTGGAGTGTATTCTCCTTCCATTTGTGATGAACGTGGTATATTCACATGTTCAATTCCGACTTCGAATGAATGAGATATTCAAGTCCAAAGATTGCCTAATTCAAAGCCAAATGGGGACTAAAGGTTGCTACAAGTATTTAGTCCCACATTGGCCGTGGGATGGAAGCTTGTGTAGTATAAATAGAGAAAATTGAGAACAAAGGGTGTGCCCTTTGGGTACTTGGAGTTTTCGCGCGCGAAAAGGAGGAAACTATGCACGTACATACGTGCGCGCACGCGCGCCGCCGCTGGCGGCGGCGCCGGGTCGGGCTCGGGTCCGGGTCTGGGTCTGGGTCTGGGTCTACTGGACTCGGGTTCAGATCTGAGTCTGAGTTCCCTACCTGGCCTGGTTCTTTTTGAATCAAGTTCCAAGGTCCCGCTCCTGTTGCAAACCTGTTGGATTGCCAACAGTTGCGCACCTGTTGGACTGCCAAAGGTTACGCACATGTTGAACAACCAAAGATTGCAAAACAGTCCGCTTCGCGTCAACGGTTGCGACTGTTGGACTGCCAACAGACACGGCTGGACCCGTTGGACTGCCAACAGACACGGCTGGACCAAATGTTGCAGCTTTTGGTTTGGGTTAAAACCTGTTGGCCTACTCTTGGAAAACTATATAAAGCCCTCCTGGTTCTCAATTAAAAACACACCAACAGAGAATTAACTCTCTATCTCTCTCTCTATTTAAAGTTCTGAACTGTTCTTCCAACGTTCTGAACTGCGCTTCCAGCCTGAAGTGGGAATCCGCGATTTCCAGCGTAAAGTGGGAATCCGAAGCGACTTCCTAAAGGAGATTCTGCTAAATTCTTCAACCTTCCTACATCCTTAACAGTGGGTGTTCCTCCAAAAGAGTAAGACAAATATTCATTTGAAATTTGTCATTATACCGCTGCTTTGCTAATCCTGTGTAGGTACTGGTTGACTACGGTTCGACCGTACGGTGATTTGGTAGTGCTATCCAAATACCGTGAAGAAGTGTTGTATCTTGGGAGACCAGCGTCCATTATCCCGTTAGCACTGGTGCAGGGGACGTAATTGTCTTAAGGAGATTCGCTCTAAGCGTACCTCACTTCAAATACTGTATAAGTGGATTAAGTCCTTTATACAGGGGATATACTTTACAGTATATCGAGATTGACTTAGATTCAGTCTAAGTGATACTGTATAAGTGGATTAAGTCCTTTATACAGGGGATATACTTTACAGTATATCGAGACTGACTTGGATTCAGTCTAATTGGTGCTTAAACCAAGGAAGGAAATTGAAAGGTGGTTCTTAAATTAAGGAACGTTCTATTGAACGGAAAACCTCCCACCTGATATTTGCCGACCTGGCCAATTAGATTGTTGATATCTCAGTGATCTTGATTAGTTGTCAGATTGATTCTTGTTAAGCAGGATTTCCAACATTCTTAAGACAATTAATATTGAAGTTACTAACTTCAGTTCTGCTTGAACTTGCAGAAGATGTCTGAGACAAATCAAGATAGCTCAAGCAAGGCAACAAACATGCCGCTCCAATGTTTGATGCCTCCTCCACTTCCTAACCCGAAGCCGGAGAAGCCAGGAAAGTTTGATGGCACAGAATTCAAGAGGTGGCAACAGAAGATGTACTTCTACTTGACCACTCTTCATCTGGCCAGATTCCTGGAAGAAGATCCACCAGAGCCTGCAACTGATGCATGGACTCAATGTGACTTCCTTTGCCGAAATTATGTTCTTAATGGACTGGATGACTCTCTTTATAATGTCTACAGTCCAATCACTACGGCAAAGAAGTTATGGGCCAGTCTTGACAAGAAATACAAGACTGAGGATGCTGGTACCAAGAAGTTCGTCGTAGGACGATTTCTGGATTACAAAATGGTGGATACCAAGACTGTCATCAGTCAGGTGCAAGAGTTCCAACTTATCTTGCACGAAATAGAGGCCGAAGGTATGATTCTTCCTGAAACTTTTCAGGTTGCAACAATCGTGGAGAAGCTCCCACCTGCGTGGAGAGACTTCAAGAATTACCTGAAGCACAAGCAAAAGGAGCTAAAGTTGGAGGATCTCATTGTGAGGCTTCGTATCGAGGAGGACAACCGCAAGTCCGAGAAAAGGACCAGCAAGAACTCCTACGAAGCAAAAGCTAATGTGATCGAGGACTCAAAGGGGAAAGCGTCTACTTCCAAAGGCTTGAAGCGGAAGAAGACATCCCAGGGGTACAAAGGTAAGGCCCAAGACGGCAAAAGCATGCGCTTCAAAGGAACCTGCTATGTCTGCAACAAAGAAGGACATAAAGCTAATGAATGTCGCAGCCGTTTTAAGGGGAACAAGAAGAGCCACCCACAGGCAAACATGACCAATCATGAATTACCAAGTCTTTCAGCTGTGGTGTCAGAAGTGAATCTGACAACCAATAACAAAGATTGGTGGGTAGACACGGGAGCTACTCGGCACATCTGCTCGGAGAAATTGTTATTCTCAGAATATCAAAGGTTAGAGTAAGATGAGCAACTATTCATGGGGAATTCAGCCGTCTCAAAGGTTGAAGGAAAAGGCAAGGTCATCCTGAAGTGGACATCGGGGAAAGAGCTTACTCTTAACGATGTGCTTCATGTTCCAGACATCCGCAAGAATTTGATCTCCGGATCAATACTTAGTAAGAAGGGATTTAGAATGGTATTTGAATCCGACAAATTTGTACTTACTAAGGGAGGGATGTATGTGGGTAAGGGCTATCTTGTTGATGGACTTTTTAAAGCCAATGTTGCAGTGGTTGATAAAAAGTCTGTGTATTTGTAATACCCCGTTCCCAGAATACGTACTTAGTTGCGTATTCAGATTTTTTGATCGTATTTTTTCGATTTACTTCCTGTATTTATTCTGTATTATGAATTCCTTATATGGTTGTTTTGTCTTGGATTTGGATTCGTGGTCTTGGAGTCAGCCCTAGTCTGAACCGAAGGCCCGATCCTAGAGTATTACTCGATTTGGTCCTTCTACTATTCCGATTTGACCGATTTCAGTTTTAAACATCGTTTTCCAATATTTTAGATTTTATATGATTTTTTGGAATTTTCCTCAATTAAAATGAAAATCTTCCAAACCGGTGTCGGCCAGTGCCGCTGACCGATTCCCGGATTTTTAGTTTGCAAACAGTTTAGAATTTCTAAAAGTGCCTTTAGACATTATTTCTTAAAATCACATATTCTACCTAAATACTTTTCTGAGGATTTTATGAATTTATGAAAATTCCACCGGATTCGGTATCGGCCAGTATCGCTGGTTGATTCCAGGATTTTTAGTTTACGATCGGAGTTGAATTTCTGAATTCCGCTTTCACTTTACTTCTTAAAATTATATTTTATTCTTTAATACATTTTCTGGGATTTTTCAGAATTTATCAAAATCCGGCCGACCCGGTGTGGACCGGTATCGGCGGTTGATTTCCAGATTTTTAATTTGAAAACGGGATTTATTTCTGAAAACCGATTTCATATTATTCATCAGGATGACGTTTTTCACCTCCGGGTATTTTTGGGATTTTTTCCGGAACAGTCGATATTTCGTGACCATAATATAATAATATTATTTTTCAAACCTTTTCTTTTCTTTCCTTCTTTCCTAATCTTTTCTCCCACCAACTCCACCCACTCCCCTCCACGTGGGGAGACACACTCCCCTCTCCCTCATTAATTCCTCTCCCATCACACTCTCTCTCTTTCTTTTTCTTTTTCTTTTCTTTTTCTTTCTTTTCTCCCTTCTTTCTCTTTACTTCTCTTCTCCTTCACTTCGTGGCCGACGACCCAATCCAACGGCCACCTCCACCGCCGGTGCTCCGGCCACGGCGCCGGCGAGGGACCCCGAGCTTCGGCCTCCTCTTCTCCTCACCTTTTTTTTCTTCCTTTTCTTTTCTTTTCCATTTCTTTTCTTCCTCTCCCTTGGGACCGGCAACCACCACCATCACTTTCACCGGCTCCCCTTCTTCTCCGGCGCCCCGGCGAGGGCGGGCCGCCGCCGGCGCTGTGCCGGCGGCCTTGGGCGCGGCCAGGGGGCCTCGGGCCCCCTGTGCGCTGGTGTGGAGGGGGCAGGGCCCCCTCCTTTTTCTCCTCGGGGTGGCCGGCGCCACCCCGATTCTGGCCGCCGCCGGCGGTGAGCCGGCGGCCGTGGGCGGCCAGGGGCCCGCCTGGGCCCCTGTGCCTGTGCTGAGGGGGGCAAAGCCCCCCTCTTCTCTGCTGGAGGGGGGCACAGCCCCCTCCCTTCTCTGTTGAGGGGCGCTGCCCCCTCTTTCTCTGCCGGCGGCCGGCGCCGCCCGGCGCCGCCGTCTGGCCGGCGGCCAGGGCCGAGTGCCCCCAATGGGGGGGCACTGTGTGTGTACGGGAGGGGGGCAGCAGCCCCCCTTCTTTCTCTCTCTCTCCCTGATTTCTTCTCTCTCTCTCTCTCTCTCTCTCCTGGGAGCACACTCCTTTCTCTCTCCTGCTCCCTCTCTCTCTCACCTGACCACCTTCTTCTTCATCAACAACTTCCAACACTACCTCCATCACTCCTTCACTTGTACTCCTTTTTGGTAAGTAATTTCAATCACCTAGACTTGGTTAATTCTTAGCATGTTTAAGTATTCATATCTTGTACAAATTATGTCTTCAAACCATGATTATTTGACCATCAAACCAAACCCTAGAAAATCTGTTCTGGTTGCTGTTTCCAGTCGATTAGTCGACTTGAACTATAGACTAGTCGACTAGAAACCCTTAGTTGAAACGTAACCTTTCTGATTACACAGTTTTAGTCGACTTACCTTAGTTCCTAGTCGACTTGAGACCCTTAGTCGACTACACTTTTGACCCTAGTCGACTAACTCTTCCTGAATCAGAAACCCCAACTTTCTGTATCTCAGTTCTAGTCGACTTGACCATACTATTAGTCGACTTAGAGTATCTGTTAGTCGACTACCTATTTTACTCCAGTCGACTAACTATTCCCTGAAACCAAACCCAACTCTCTGTTACACAGTTTTAGTCGACCAGACCCTACTGTTAGTCGACTAACTCCACTATTAGTCGACTACTCTTCCATCCTAGTCGACTAACTTTGCCTGTCTGTCATAGTTGATTCCTTTCTTGAATATGAACTTATCCTCTAGACTTATATCATATGTTGGTGTTACTTGACTTGTCACTTGACAAACATCATCTTCCCTTCTCTCTTTCTCTCTCCTCTTCACTCTACATATTTATATCAGGTTTTGTGGCGCATCCCAAGCTTCCGTGGATTTCGGATATTTCGGTATATTGGTGACTCAGGCGAGTGTTCTCACTCGCTACCCTCTTGCTTCTCATTCCATTGATTATGATAGTATTCTCGCTCTAGTCTTCATGTATTGTATTTCATGCTTTATATCTTTTATTGCTTTATGCTATGCGTGGCCGACCCTTCGTGGTCGTTGGACTTGTTGGACTTTGGGTCATTGCTTTTACATTACCACTTGGCATTATTTTAGACCTGTCAGTATGTGCTACCATTTATCATATGTATATCACTTGGCAACTGTGTTATCATCTAACCACCTGCTATGCCACTATTTGGCAAGACCCTTTTTATTATGTCATGACTTACCTGACTATTATCAATCCTTTGATATGCTTATTACTTGCTTAATATCATCATCCTATCATGCTATCACTTGACACCCAGCATGATAACTTGACTTGTGATTATCATCTTTACGGGGACCTTGACTTATGATTCTGTGTCATGATCAGTGACTTGTTTTCCTGCTTTACATGCAGTGACTTGACTATATAGTATTTATGTACTCCTGATTCCTGATCATGTCTATTTCCTGTTTTTCCCGTAAATTGATAATTAAACTAATGAATCCTAAAAAGGACCAACTTGTATTGGGTCGGGGGAAACATGCGGATATCGATATGTGTTCGTGTTTACAGTGGTATTAGGTATATTGTACAATCATGTTCCGGTCTGACCTGAGGGCCTCCAGGGGACCGAGGGGAGAGCTGGCTCCCTTATTCCTGTTATTATAGGGCATACATAAGTCCCTCCTGTTAGGCCTTGCGGCTGGTTCCGTCACCATGCAACGGAACACCCTGGACCGTGGTCCCGGGCATGCACGGGACCCACTGTAAACATAGTTCGTTGATACAACCGCTGATTTCCAATAACAACCTCGACTTGCTTATATATGGATGTATGTGAGTTGGCCGTACACCGAGACGCATACCGAGATATATGGGCAAGACGAGTAATAATAAAGTGTCATAATAACCGGCTCTTTAAGTTGTAAGTAGAGGTATGTGGAATGGGACGCATACCAAAGCCTGCATCTTAAATAGCTATGAATCCGCGATGTGCCTTACCATATTTGCTTTTCCCGGACTTTATATCGGATTTCATGTTTTATGAGTATTATGTTATAACTACCTGGTAGCTCGGATTGGTTTTATTCGGATTTCCTGTTTTATGATTCTCATGACATGTCTATTCTTACCTGCTCTATCCTATCTGCCTCCTGAGTATTTCCTACTTGATATATGTATTATTGTGCTCACCCTGCTTCACCACTTGGTTTTGCTTCTACACTCGCCTGGGGAGTATTATTTGACTCCCCTGGATTCTCACGTCCAGGTCTTGGAGCTAGGAGCGTGTGTTCAGAGTAACGCAGCAGTAGCGTGGATCTCCAGCCGACCGTCCTGAGCCACATCCTTCCAGGCCCCCTGTGAGTCTCTCGAGTTTTCCTTTTTAAACTCGTGAGTGTCCTTTTCTATTCATACTTGTACTTTTCCTTGTATACTTGTATGTGAGCTCCCTTTTGTACCGTTCATATATATTGTATATCTTTTGTACTCTCGCATTTGCGCATCTGTGATATAATATTATTGTAATATTGGATCACATCTGGTGATAATTCTGTAATTGTATATATGTGTTGGAATGTATAATGCACCACTGCTTCCGTACTCTGATTCTTGTCTGTACTGATGCTTAGCGTATATACGGGAAGGTAATTCGGACTTACGTATATACGTTGCAGTGACGTCCCCGTATCCGTGGAATCGGGGCGTTACAGTATTTGTACCCAAAGCTAATAAATAAAGGAAATTCTTCTGTTTATTTACTTGAGTCTCCTAATTTATGGCATGCTAGATTAGGGCATGTAAATTACAAGTCTTTGAAGAACTTGTCTAATCTGGGATACATTCCTAAACTCAACTTGGAAGAAATTCGCAAGTGTGAGGTTTGTGTTGAGGCTAAGTTGGCTAAAAATTCATTTCACTCAATAGATCGAAATACAGAACCTTTAGGGTTAATTCATAGTGATCTATGTGACTTGAAGTTTATGCCAACAGAGGCGGTAAAAAGTATTTCATTACTTTTATTGATGACTGTACAAGATACTATTATGTGTATCTTTTAAATAGTAAAGATGAGGCAATAAATATGTTTACAACATATAAAGCCGAAGTTGAGAATCAACTCAACAAGAAAATCAAGATTCTAAAATCCGATAGAGGCGGAGAATATGAATCAAATGATTTTAGTGAGTTATGTGCTAGTTTTGGTATAATACATCAAACTACAGCACCATACACTCCTCAGCAGAATGGAATTGCTGAACGGAAGAACAGAACTTTGAAGGAGATGGTTAATTCCATGCTCGTAAGTTCTGGAGCTTCGCAGAACTTGTGGGGGGAAGCTCTATTAACTGCAAATCATATTCTAAATAGAGTACCCCACAAGAAACTTGGTCTTATACCATTCGAGTTATGGCATGGAAGGACACCTTCCTATCATTACCTCAAAATGTGGGGGTGCCTTGCAAAAGTGCTAGCTCCATTACCTAAAAAGACTAAGTTGGGAGCAAAAAACTATGGACTGCGTATTCATAGGCTATGCCTTGAATAGTAGTGCCTACAGATTTCTGGTTCATAAATCAGAAATACCAGATATTCATGTAAACATGATTATCGAATCTCGAGATGCTGTGTTCTTTGAAGATATCTTTCCGTACAAACGGGAAGCAGATAAGACTTCTGGGAAAAGAACACACGAGATGACGTTCAGGGACGAAAGCCCCGAGGAACCAATTGTTAATGCGGAAACTGAACCAAGAAGAAGTCAGAGATCTAGAATCTCAAAATCTTTTGGTACAGATTTCATAGCATATGCTATTGAGAGCGAGCCTCAAACATTTAAAGAGGCTATGTCAACCCCAGAAGCACAAATGTGGAAAGAAGCTATAAATAGCGAAATAGAATCCATACTAAGTAATCATACTTGGGAATTGGTAAACTTGCCTCCTGGAAGTAAACCAATTGGGTGTAAGTGGATTTTCAAACGAAAATTAAAACCCGATGGATCTATCGATAAGTACAAAGCTAGATTAGTAGCCAAGGGTTATCGGCAAAAAGAAGGACTTGACTACTTCGATACTTATTCACCAGTAACAAGAATAACGTCCATTCGGATGTTGATTGCGATTGTAGTATTGCACAACTTAGATATCCATCAAATGGATGTCAAGACTGCATTCTTAAATGGTAAATTAAATGAAGAGATTTATATGGAGCAACCTGAAGGATTTATAGTCAAGAACCAAGAACACAAGGTGTGTAAATTGGTAAAATCTTTATATGGTTTAAAGCAGGCTCCAAAACAATGGCATGAGAAATTTGATAGTGTCATGATCAAAGATGGATTCACTATCAATGAATGCGATAAGTGTGTTTACACTAAAACAGTTAGAGATGCATGTATCATTGTTTGTCTTTATGTAGACGACATGTTGATACTTGGGACTAATATTGAGATTATTAAGTCCACTAAAAGAATGTTATCCAACTGTTTTGATATGAAGGATCTGGGGGTTGCTGATGTAATTTTAGGAATTAAAATTACTAGAACACCAGATGGAATCAGTCTATCTCAATCTCACTACGTGGATAAGATGATAGAAAGATTCAAGGATCATGGGATAAAAGAGAATACAAATCCTTTTCTCCCACACATCCACCTTCATAAGAATACAGGAACTGGAATACGCCAGTTGGAGTATTCTCAGATTATCGGAAGTCTAATGTATTTAATGAATTGCACTAGACCCGATATTGCTTACGCTGTAAGCAAGTTAAGTAGATATACTAGTAATCCTAGTGATCTACATTGGACCGCTCTACTACGAGTATTGGGTTACGTATCACATACCAAGGAATATGCCTTGAGATATGGAAAGTATCCTCCTGTACTGGAAGGATACAGTGATGCTAATTGGATTGCAGATTCTGAGGAATCAAAATCAACTAGCGGATACGTATTTACTCTAGCAGGAGCAGCGGTATCTTGGAAATCTTCTAAGCAAACATGTATTGCCTGTTCCACTATTGAATCGGAATTCATAGCCTTAGATAAGGCTGGAGAAGAAGCAGAATGGCTTCGACAATTCTTAGAAGATATACCGTTATGGCAAAAGCCAGTGCCCGCTATATGTATACACTGCGACAATCAAGCAGCTATATCTAGGGCACAAAATATGATATACAACGGTAAGTCTAGACATATTCGTCGTAGACATAATACCGTGAAGCAGTTGCTCTCAAATGGAATTATCTCTATTGACTTTGTATCGTCAAAGGATAATTTAGCGGATCCGCTTACTAAAGGTTTAAGTGGAGAGCGTATAAACTGCGCATCGAGGGGAATGGGTCTAAAAGCCTAACCTTACCGAGTCAGCTTAATGGAAACCTCACTTAGCGACTGGAGATCCCACGGACTAAGTTCAAGAGGAAAAACTAGTTATGATTGACTCAGCAAGTAAGCACTTGGGAGCTTAACTCCAATCCATTCCTATGGTGCACATAAGTGCTTTTCTACAAGTGGGTTAAGGATAAGCTTAACGCTTTTAATGATGCCTATATCTTGTTACTAAACAAGTGGAGTAGAGTAGACTACTCTTAATAGGTCCATCACCTATGTGAGTATAGAGTTGGGTCGGCTCTTTGGGAATCTCTATGGAGGCTGTTATTCCCTAAGGATACTCTCTGAAACCAAGAATGTCCAGGGCCAAAACGGACACAACAGAGAACCAAAGTTGATTTGGAAAGTCACTGTGTGAAGCTTGTTGACTTGGCTTACACTAACGGCTAACAGTTCAAGACCTAGTTCACTGATTAGCCAGTAAGTCCGATAAAGCTTTCGCTATGGAAGGTTCAAGACCTAGTTCACCTATCCTTATGTAGTTTCTTTTCTCAAGTACCTTTCACAATAGAGTCAGTCTCTTTGTGTGTCATTTCCTTGAATCTCCATTCATTGTGGGGGATTGTTGGAATTGAAGAATATAAAGGGAATCTTCAAGTTGAATTATGGCGAGATCCGTTGATCAAATCAACCGGATGATGGTTGGAGTGTATTCTCCTTCCATTTGTGATGAACGTGGTATATTCACATGTTCAATTCCGACTTCGAATGAATGAGATATTCAAGTCCAAAGATTGCCTAATTCAAAGCCAAATGGGACTAAAGGTTGCTACAAGTATTTAGTCCCACATTGGCCGTGGGATGGAAGCTTGTGTAGTATAAATAGAGAAAATTGAGAACAAAGGGTGTGCCCTTTGAGTACTTGGAGTTTTCGCGCGCGAAAAGGAGGGAACTATGCACGTACATACGTGCGCGCACGCGCGCCGCCGCTGGCGGCGGCGGCGGCCGGCCGGCGCCGGTGCTGGTGCTGGGTCGGGCACGGGCACGGGCACGGGTCTGGGTCTGGGTCTGGGTCTGGGTCTACTGGACTCGGGTTCAGATCTGAGTCTGAGTTCCCTACCTGGCCTGGTTCTTTTTGAATCAAGTTCCAAGGTCCCGCTCCTGTTGCAAACCTGTTGGATTGCCAACAGTTGCGCACCTGTTGGACTGCCAAAGGTTACGCACATGTTGAACAACCAAAGGTTGCAAAACAGTCCGCTCCGCGTCAACGGTTGCGACTGTTGGACTGCCAACAGACACGGCTGGACCAAAGGTTGCAGCTTTTGGTTTGGGTTAAAACCTGTTGGCCTACTCCTGGAAAACTATATAAAGCCCTCCTGGTTTTCAATTAAAAACACACCAACAGAGAATTAACTCTCTATCTCTCTCTCTCTATTTAAAGTTCTGAACTGTTCTTCCAACGTTCTGAACTGCGCTTCTAGCCTGAAGTGGGAATCCGCGATTTCCAGCGTAAAGTGGGAATCCGAAGCGACTTCCTAAAGGAGATTCTGCTAAATTCTTCAACCTTCCTACATCCTTAACAGTGGGTGTTCCTCCAAAAGAGTAAGACAAATATTCATTTAAAATTTGTCATTATACCGCTGCTTTGCTAATCCTGTGTAGGTACTGGTTGACTACGGTTCGACCGTACGGTGATTTGGTAGTGCTATCCAAATACCGTGAAGAAGTGTTGTATCTTGGGAGACCAGCGTCCATTATCCCGTTAGCACCGGTGCGGGGGACGTAATTGTCTTAAGGAGATTCGCTCTAAGCGTACCTCACTTCAAATACTGTATAAGTGGATTAAGTCCTTTATACAGGGGATATACTTTACAGTATATCGAGATTGACTTAGATTCAGTCTAAGTGATACTGTATAAGTGGATTAAGTCCTTTATACAGGGGATATACTTTACAGTATATCGAGACTGACTTGGATTCAGTCTAATTGGTGCTTAAACCAAGGAAGGAAATTGAAAGGTGGTTCTTAAATTAAGGAACGTTCTATTGAACGGAAAACCTCCCACCTGATATTTGCCGACCTGGCCAATTAGATTGTTGATATCTCAGTGATCTTGATTAGTTGTCAGATTGATTCTTGTTAAGCAGGATTTCCAACATTTTAAGTTAGAATCAGAGAGTCACTAGAATTAGGATTAATATTATATATTGTTGATCGCGGCTCAGCCCGGCCCGTACTTGTTGCAGCCAGGCTTAGCCCATGTTCGCTTAGGATTCTGATTGGGTTCAAGCAAGCCAAAAAAAATGATGAACATAATTTAAACAAAAATTATGTTATTATCTTTTTTACTTTTTCTTTTCTTTCTCTTGGAGGGAAGGTTGTATACGTAGTCCCCAAATTTAATACATTTATAATCCAATCCATTTAATTGATTAAGGCCTTAATATGGCGAGATTTGAAGTATGTTGGTATTACTGTGCTCAGAACAGTAAAAAAAACTCATATAAATTATTTGCTCACAGGAAATACAACTAATTTGATCTGTCCATTTTTTTTAATTTTTATTTTAACTATTTGTTGTTTTAGGGGTTATTTGAATGGTAGTATCAAATTTGCTCACAGTAAACTCATATAAATTATTTTAGCAGGTGTCGAAGCATCTAAGTATCACAGGTAAGATCTTGCAAAATAGTAATGTATCACCTCCAAAAATTTTATTCCGAGCTTTTGACCAGGTTAAAATTATTGTAATATATTTATCAAAGATGTGATAAATTTCATAATTCTCTAAAAATATTAAGGCATCCATCCATCTCCGAGAGACTAAATTAAACTAAAGTAATTGATTGATGATTAATTACAATAGTCAGACGTTGAAGGAAGAAAGAGGAATTAATATAAGAAAGATAACAACAACAAAGTAAACTAACCGTCCAAAAAAAATTAAAATAAACTAACTACACAGTGAAAGGTGATAGAAAAAACTCTACTTGTGTTGCTTTCTTTTGATTTTCAAAATCTCTTTAAATTTTATTTTAGATCAACTCGTCGGTTTCCACATCATAAAGTTAAAATCATCAAATAATAAAAGAAGAAGAAGAATAGCACTTGATAACTAGATCTAGCACTCAATTAAAAATTCTAGAAAACACTAAATCCATAAATAAATTATTGTTAATGGGAGAGAAAAGAGATTTGCTGACCTTGATTAATCCCTTCTAATTCAAATTTGGAACTCCCCAATGGTGCTGCTCTATTCTGTTTTGAATTTCTTTGTCAGCTTTTCACGGTGGATGGAAAAAAAAACTCCGCTGGATTATTTTATAGCTAATTGAATTATTCTCAATCATAACTGAGTTAGGACTCACTAGTTGTATTGTATTATTATCCTTAGAAATATATTTTAATAATAATTACAGATTTGGAGTCAGAATCGTATTAGAATTGTGGTTTCCTATTTTAATTTGGGGATTGTGTGTCAATTTTATCCTAATTTTTTTTATAATAAAGTAGTAGTAGTAGATTCATAGTCCTAAAATAGCCATGTCCAAGTGGTCACGTGGAAGCATCAACATGGGTTAATATTTTAAGTTTGTGAATTTAATATCATGCAATTTTTTTTTACAGGCTTCACGTTGACATGTTTCCCCAATTGAAATTATTTAGTTCAGATAATTCTGACTTGCTCCATTTTGACTTGGTCTTCGTAGGGTTGTCATCAATCTTGGACGCCTCATTAAGAGATAAACATGTCATTAATTTTATTGACGAAAATCATTGGTGAAGAGTATTGCCTTCTGGATTCAAAAGTCATGTGACCGTAAATTGACCACCAATCCTTTCTTCATGCTTGGATGTGAGTATAATATGATTGTGCTTATTCTCATTTTTCAAGTGTAGCCAACTGATTTGAACTGATTCACAAGTGAACAAATGATTCATCTCATAGAATTTTGGAAATTTTTTGAGTTAAGTCTTTGTTTTAAAAATAATTTTAAAAACATACTCTCTCTGAATATAATTAGCAAAATCGACCTCTGACGTGGCACGTCAGCCAACGATCAGCTCGCAGAACCAACATGGTATGTCTCACTGGGGCTGGGGCTGTATGTTTTTAAAAACTCTGATATTGACAATCTTGGAGAAAAAAAATTACTTTTTTTTTTTTTGATTTTTTAACAAACTCCGGGGTTGGTAACCTCGGAGTTCAAATTTGTGACAAAAAAAATCTTGTTAAAAAAAACTTGTTAAAAAAAAAAAAATCACAAGCTTGTTTTTTTTTATTTTGTCGGTCTTTGAACCCTGAGTTGTCAACCCCAGAGTTTATTAAAATGTCAAGAAAAAAATACTATTATTTTCTCAGGAACTGTCAACTCCGGAGTTCTTTAAAATACCAAGTCAGACTGTTGCTGACGTGGCGTTGACGTGATACATCAGAGGTGAATTTTGCTAATTATTTTTAAAGCGAGTCTGTTTTTAAAATTACTTTTAAAATGAAAGCTGAATTTAAAAATTGTCCTAGAATTTTAGTGGTTACAAACAATGCAAAAGTCTACACTCTCAATCACTATTTGATTCTTTTGATTGGTGTTTTCTGCTATGCAACTTGAAGTTGTGGATGATGGCTTGATCATCAATCCCGAGCCCGAGTTCGAGCCCGAGCCCGAGCCCGTACTTCTAGCTGGATGGTATGGAATTCGAACCGCTGCTCAATGCTGAACCGAAGCGCAACCTCAACCTCGTGGGCCATAGGGTTCAAAATCAAATTTCCATATAAATTGCAAATTGGTGAATCCTGTTTTGTAAATTGAAGTCTCTCGCGTGCGCGCGTGTAAGTGGCAGGGGATGCCAGCCGATTGACCATCCACTTAATCAACTGAAAGAAAAAGCAAGAAAAATGTGAAAAAAAAGAGACAAGAAAGAAACCAAAGTGTTATGAAACGTGACTGCCTACCTTTACTATGCGCCGTTAATGAGTTTATTATGCGCTGATGCAAGCGATGACACAAGCGTGCATTGTGACTGCATAGTACCCAAAATTTTCCTATAAATAGGTCCTTCCTGATTCATTTCAATGTAAACACTTCAGAAATCAATAAGAATTCCTACTTCTACTCTGTCTCTAGAATTCTCTGTTTTGGTGTTATATTTTCGGAGTTTTACAACACGTTATCAGCACGATCACTCTAGTCTGTCCCCAGCCTCTACCTCCGTCAGCTCAGGAAAAAAGTCTACCACGTCAAGCCTCTGCCTCCATTAGCTTAAGGTAAAGGTCTTGTCACGAGTCTATGCTTCCATTGCTCAAGGAAAAGTCCTATCACAAGTCCCAGCCTCTACCTCTACAATCTCAAGGTAAAATTAGCAAGTTACTATATTTATAATATTCGTATAACACCACTACTATAATGAAAGGAGGCTCTGCCACCTATTTATAGAAATGTGATGTGATTACGAAAAACTGAATTATTATACTAATTATGTTCATATAACACCACTACTATAATGAAAGGAGGCTCTGCCACCTATTTATAGTAAAGTGATGTGATTATGATATCTTTACTAACCTCTAAATTGATGCTTGCGTGGATTAAACCCCAAGCTTCCAATATTATATATTTTATTATTCTGCTATTTACATCTGGACAAACACCCACTGAAAGGTTTACCGAGTAGCGTGGTGTGCCAATATTTATTTCAATAATTATTGCTTTATTAATTATGCCTGCAAAACACCCACCAAGTAGAGTGGCGTGCATATATTATAGCTCATAAATATATGTAGTACAATGTATTTATTTTATCATTTTCTTAATTACAATATTTAATTGTATAAAATCAAAATTGATTTTCTCTCTCCCCCAACGGCTATAAACCCCAACGGCTATAAGCGACTAGTTTTCATCCTATAATTGTTGAATTCTAAACCACATAACTCACTTCTCATTCTCTCTTCATTCTCAATTTTTTTTCATCATCTCCAGAAGCTTTGTGTTCGAGATTTTCGCAAGATGCTTAGTCTATTTTTGAAGTTTATTATTGTCGTCATCATCGTCAATACTTCTATCGTTTTTCTTGGAGATATGGATCCAAGTGAATTTTACCTATACCTTCTTATTTTAATGTTCACCTTCTCTCTTTTGCTTGTAGCTATTATGATTGACATGTAAGTTTTTCTATTTTATTGTGAAATAAAATGTTGTGATTCTAATTATTTTTATATTTTGTTATAGTTATCACCATGTCAAACTTTGTAAAGCTTGAGTTCATTCCACTTGATATCACTGGAAGGAATTATATGTCTTGGGTTATTGATATTGAGATGCATCTCGAGTCAATGGGTCTCATTGAAACTATTAAAGAAATAAATTCTACGTCGTCGCAAGATAAGGCAAAGGCGACGATCTTTATCCGCAGACATCTTGACGAAAGTTTAAAATGTGAATATCTCACTGTAAGAGACCCAAGTGTCTTATGGAAAAATCTCAAAAAAAATTTGATCATCAAAAGGAAGTTGTGCTCCCTGCCACCCGTGATGAATGGAATGCTTTGCGCTTTCAAGATTTTAAGAAAGTTAGCGATTATAACTCTGCAATGTTCAGAATAGTATCCCAATTGAAATTCTATGGGGTAGATATCACAGATGAAGAAATGTTAGAGAAGACTTACTCCACATTTCATGCATCTAATATAACACTGCAACAACAATATAGGTTGTGTGGTTTTAAGAAATATTCTGAACTAATTTCATCTCTTCTTGTGGCAGAGAAAAATAATGAACTTTTGATCAAAAATCATCAGTCTCGTCCTACTGGTTCAGCAGCATTTTCAGAAGCAAATGCTGCATTTTATAAAAATTATGGACGAGAATATACTTATTGTCGTGGCCGTGGACGTGGTCGTGACCGTGGACGTGGACGTGACCGTGGACGCGGTCGAAGTGGTTTTTACAACCCTTCACAGAATAACGCGATCCACAAGAAGCATCATGTAGAAAGACATGATAAAGGAAAAGATGTTCGTGAAAGTTCTCTTCGGAATCCTGAAGATTCCTATTATAAATGTGGCTCCAAAGGACACTGGTCTCGAGTGTGCCGAACACCGGAGCATCTTTGTAAGCTTTACAAGGCATCCTTGAAAGGAAAAAAGAAGGAAGTGAATTTCACTGAACATGATGATCATATGGATGATTCAACTCATCTTGATGCTTCAGATTTTACTGATGATTTTGTTGATCTTCTAACCCATCATGACACTGGCGATAATTAGACATATGATTGTATTATCATATTTTGTTATTTGTAATTTTCAAATTTATCTTTAAATGAAATATTTCACTTATAATAATATGTTTCAAATTTTATTCTCATCAAATTATTTATTTTGAATGAAGCTCTTGTGTGTAAGGAGAAAAGAAAAAGAAATCAGAGAGTTCTTGAAAACACTTCAGAAAATGAGAGAGAATTTCAGCACAAAAATCAAGAAACAAAACTCTTTTGAATGCCTTAAACTTTTAAAACTTTTGCAAATTTTTTGTAATTAATTGGTGAATGAACCTCTCCCCAAATACCCCTATTTATAGGAGAGGGCTAGGGTTAGGAGATAAAACATATTTAAGGCTAATCAGAAGATATTATATTCAAAACATGTCATTAAAACTTACTTAAGTGAGAAAAAGACAAAAAATAAACCAGCTTAGGAGATAGCCGTTACTGTTCAAACGGTTACCTCGGTCGACCGGTCGGTCGACCGCTAGTTCAAAAATAAGAGTCGTTGCCGGCTCTCGGTCGACCGCCCGGTCGACCCAAACATACAGAGAGCAAAAGTCTGTCAATCAGGCATGTCTCGGTCGACCGTCCGGGTCGAACGTGAAACGTGCACACTGATACGCACTGCTGTCAGAACCCCGGTCGACTGGGTCGGCCGTCCGGCTTGACTTGACATAGGGTTTAATTATAAATTTAATTGTAACAACTGTAAATGAGAAAATAAGATTTGTATTTTATAACTTATTTTTCAACAAAACAAACAGCTGAAAATAGAAAAGAAAGACCTACTATTTGCGCCATAAAAACGGCGAAACAAATAGGCCCCGTGTAACTTCTGTGCGGCCCCTTTGTGGGTCCCAGACCGACCAAATGAAACATAGCAAGTAGGTCCCACCTCCCTTCAACCCTGGCATTGTTTCGCCTCTCCTCTCTCCTAATCTTTTCCCCTCCTCTCTTTCGCCGCAATCTCCTCTTTTTATCTCTTCGTCTCTCTATTCTTCTCCCTTCTTCCTTTCGCCTCTCCTCACCGGCAAGATGGAGATCAAAATTACTGGGAAATCACAAGCAAAAGAGGAAAAAACGTATAGATCTGCTGGAGGCACCTTCACAAATTTCTAATTGTGGGTCTAAATATCAAAATTCGAATTGATCAAGAATTTTGGGTTCTCTTGATTCAGGCATGAAAACGCATCAGGTACTCTTTCGGTTTTATTCAGAATTTTATTTCTTTAGTTGGAGAGCTATCCTGTTTATTTTATATAAATATTTTATTATTATTATTTTTTATTTTTAATGAAAGCTCATACCAAATAATCAAGATCATGCCGTGGTTTGTTCCAGATCTCTGCTCTAAGTTTGCTTCATGCGTTTAAAACTCTTGATCTGTGAATGTTTGGCTCTCAAGTTTGAGCTCCCGTTCTTTTTCCTAAAAATAAATTCGATCTGGTAAATTTTCCTACCTTGATGATCATAATAATTATAATAATATTTGATTTGAAAATCGTGTTGGGATTTTACTTTAAAAGGTTTGTTGTCAGATCTGAAAATACATATCAAATTGTATTTGCTCAAAATCAAATAATTAAATCAGTTTCTTTGTTTTCAATTTAGTACAAAACCATGAATAGTAATTTCAAATAAATTAAACCTAAAATATTAATCTTAAAATTTTTGCAAACCACTAATTTTAGTTAATTATTAGGTATCACTGCAATAGATTCACTAATGAACTCTTAATTTCTCCAATTTTCTGTCGGAGAGTGCCATAATTAATCAAAAATTAGAAAATGACTGGAACGATGGCATAAGTGATGTGGGACAAGTTGATAGGATACCCATATTTTCTCAGATTTACTTGTTTTCATCCGTACTGTTTTTAGATTCTTTTTTGTTTTAACATTGTTTTTAGCTGAGCTTTTTGCATTGGATTCTCATTTTTTTAACCAAAATTTCTTTTCAAAACTTTCAAAAGTGAAAGTTGAAAACAGTAAAAGCTGCACAGATTTTTGTTTGAAGATTTGCTTTTGACATGGCTTTCAGCGCATTACATCTTGTAATGGGTCTTTCATATTTACAAATATAATAGGTGAAAATGTGAGTTAAAAAATTGACTTTTTTGTCTTCTTGTTCTATTTTTTTTTAATTTATTAGTAACGTTTGCATTAGGTCAAGTAGATTTAGAAATGTTACATATGTTACTGTTATTATTCTTTGAAACTAAGGCTAAACGAAAAGATAAAAGGTAAAGAAGAAAAAATGGAAAAGGAGAGAAGGAGCAAAAAATTTAAAAATTAAAGAAAAAGAAGAAAACTAAAGAAGTAGTAGGTTTTTTCTCGTCTTTTTTTTTCATTATTTTTTACTTTTGATTCACATAAATATCTCATACGCAACTTTTGATTACTTTTGTTTTCTCATTGACTTTTTTGAATCTCTTCTTTCTTATTTTGTGCCCACAATGTCTTTTCTAGTCTTTCACACACATTCAAATCTTTATGCCGTTAATTGTGTTGTTAAGGTTATTTTTGTCTTCTTTGAAAGGTTATTTGTTTCTTTCTAATTTCTGAAGTTTATGTCAAAACGTTTTAATTTTGAATAGCTGCAAAAAATTATTCATTTACATGATAAATATGATAAAATTGTTTCAGTGGCTCCAAAGGCAGGGATAAGACTAGAATCAGATATCAGTAAAGATGTTTATATTTGCTTATCTAAACAAGTTATTACATGTAAATACTCCTCTTGATTAATTGATGATCGGTAATGTATAAAATCGAAAAAATTGAATTTATACTTATGCTCAAATACATACTAAAGTGTTGAGTTGAAAAACAATATCAAGAATCAAGTAGAAGCTGAAGTTAATACATGGACTGAATTAGTTAAATGAAATGAAAGCAAAATCTCATAAATAAATAAAGATAGCAATGATACGAAAATCTCTAATCGAACTGAGAGTAATAGTGAACTCATTGTGATGTGGAGAATGTGAATATCAAAACATCAATGATTGACCTTCTGAAACGATGAGTATTGTGTCTTTTCGATAAATTGATACCCATGATGCATATGTTTTTATGCTTTTAAATAAGTAGGCGAGGTCAAGCCAAAATTGTTATACGAGAATAAGTAGACTGCCTGAAACATTATTATGATTGCGTGGACGATTATTGAGTTTAGTTTATTTGTTTGGATTAACAATAAGTAGGCTGATGTTGATCGAAACTATTGTGATTTATATTGTATACCAGGTTAGATCAGTATTTTAATAGGAGGTGCTGCTAAAATTTTTAAGAATTTGGAGATGATCAAGGTAATTTATTGGTTTCAAAGAATGTTTATGTTAATTGAAGATATTAGAAATTTGGGACCATTTCAGTTGGTATCAGAGCCCAGGATTTAGATTAAGAATTAGATCTAGAGTAGTTGTCACAAGAAGATTGATTGCTAGGACTGATTGTCATGATTGATATGTACGTGTGTATTTTGTATGTATATGAATGTGTTGATGTGGATGATTTAAGGGTGTATGAGTACATATATGATTAATATCGAAACATGAGATATTTGATCATTGCCTTGTGTTCAGATTATGACACCCACATGCGATGATTCAGATGTACTCTGCTGGGGTGTGACCCTCAGTATGTGCTGCCAGTGGTATGTAACATTGGAGTAAGCTAATGGTTATAATAACAAGTGAGTCAGAATTAAATCGGATCGTAAGAACATAATATAGAGTTTGATTAAGAAATAAGAAATTTTCAATGGCGAAAGGTTGAAGAAGATATTGAATTGGAAAAGAAAAATATCATGATGTACAGAAGAAATGTGAAAGTTTTATATCATCTATTCCTAGCATGCCTTGTTTCGAGAACAAAATTTTGTAAGGGGGTAGAACTGTAACATCAGGGTTATTAAATCCTAAGTCAATATTTAAAAAAAATAGACAATTGATATTATAGGAAAATTATGACTTATTTAAGAATTTTGTGAGAAATGAATTTCAAATATTTGGGGAAAATTGGAAGTGGAATGAAAATTTGATAATTAATATGTGTGAGTATACATATATATTATACATATATATATATATACATATATATATATATACATATATATATACATATATATACATATACATATATATATACATATATATACATATACATATATATATACATATATATACATATACATATATATATATATATATACATATATATATATGGGTGTGTAGACTTGTGTCATTTTGGAAGGATACGGGGCCGAGTCCTTTCTGTTCAAATACCAACATACGACTTTCGAATACAAGATCCACTCTGTTGAAATTGATCTATATTATTTCATGTATCTATAAACTTAAAATCAAGTGTTTTGAATATATTTTGCACATGCATCAAGTAGGATAAAATGAACGATTTAAATAGTGAGTTGGTTAGTTTAACGGTGTAGAATATTTGAAAATTAATAAAAAATAGTTTGTAGGGGTTATTAAATGTTTAGATCATAATCAAATGGTCGGATCGAGAATTTGTATGTCTAAAGACATACATCTAACTAATTCACTACTTTCGACCGTCCATTTTGCGCCGCTTGATGGATGGCAAAAAATATTCAAAACACTTGATTTTTTTATTTATAGATACTTAAAATAATATAAATTAACTTCAACGGAGTGGATTTTATATTCGAATGTCGGAAGGTTGAATTTCAGTGAGAAGGATTCAGGCTCAAATCCTTTTGGAAGAACGCACACATATTTGAATTTTAAATATTGTATATATATACATGCATGTATTGGGTTAATTACATGATTATATATATATATATTTATTAAATGGATAATATCTAGTGGTAGGTAGGAGCGGGTGAAAGGTATGAAGAGGATGTAGTGTGGAGGGAGATCGTACCATATGGCATCGTGGGATTAATCCCCATCCATTTAAAGAGAAGCATTAACAGAGATTTCATTCTCTCTTCTCTCTCTCTACATTTCCCCAAATTTTTTTCTTCTCTTCCCTGAAATCAATCGGCAGCAAAACCGCCTCCCAGATTACTCTCCCCCTCTCAATCCCTCTTCCTCTCTCCCTATCTCAATTTCTCTCTCCCCTTATCCTCCTCTCCCCCATGGATCACGCGCGCAGACAACACGCACGGCTGGCGGCCGGGGCGGCAGTGCGCACGACGACCTGGCGGGCGGGGCGGCATGCGTGCGGCAGCCAAGGCAAGCTCAGGGGACAACAAGATGGTGAGGGAGTTATTCTATTTTCAGATTTTGATTCAATTTCAAGTTAGATCCATTTATACTTACATCTTGATTTATTATGGTAATTGTTATTAATTCAGTGACGGAGATTCTTGCCTTGATCAAATCCTTATTTGGAATCTAATTTCTTCAAGTTTGTTCCGTCGATTATCTCATTTATTCAATTAGTGTTACTTTAATATTTGAGTCTATGGAAGTTTTGGTGAGGGCGTCCATCTTTGATTTATTTCCTCATTTTTTAAACTTTTGTTCATGATTGAATATTTGCATGATTTATTGAAAGAGTTTCATATCTCAAAATCTTGAGTTGAGAATGTAGAGAGATTTATTTCTCATTTAGGGAAAGGGCCTTGTGTGTGTAATAAGCATTAAACATATGTACAGGTAAGCATAAAAACCTTAGTCGGACTTTGAATGACATTTTCTTCGTAATTCTTTGAATAATTTACAAACCAATTAACTTGTTGTGATGATAATTTAGATCTCATGTTTATTGTTGAATTGAGATGATTATTATGGATTCTCTTGTAACAAGGTTTTAAGAAAGAAACAAGGTTTGTTTAGTGAAGAAAATCTAATTAAAATCATGATATAATTGTCCTTTGTGATCTTAAAATATGAGTGATTAAGGTAGGATAATTAGAATGGTTAGTTATGTAATTATAGAGGAGATTGTTGAGACAATGATGTGACCTCGTCGAAATCGAGGATTTCTCTCGAGTCGAGCGGAATGATGTTAATTTCAAGATTTAAATATTAAATGTGTTAAATCGGCTGGTAATGATAGTGAAGTTATCCATAATGTAAATTGTGATGACTAGCTAATCGCAGACAAAATTTGTACTTGTTTCATGATATTAAGTATAACTTCTCGGTTGATTTTACATATCTGTCTTTAACGGATATTGATGCGACTTGATCTGAAATAGGTAAATAGGCATTAAGAGATAGGATATTGGTGACACATTTGGAAGATTCGAAAGTCGCCAATGTGAATATAATTCCAATATCAGTGATGGGTACATGTATATAAGTTATTATGAAAATAACTCCAGTAGCGAAACTGATAAATTAAGAATTTGATAGTCAATGACTCATTGATATTGTTTGTCGACTAACATATTTGAAAATACATATGTATATATATGTATTGTTGCATACCATGAAGAGATTAGACTCAATATGTCAGTATGTACACCATTTCAGTATTAACACTTATAGGAAACTTGGTGAAATTGTTAATGTGATACCAATTCAGTTTCATTAACTGGTGTATATAATATAATGAATTCAGAGTTCTTTCAGAATTTACATCTATAAACTGTAAAATTTAATAACTAACAAACTTGTTAATTTAGTTTACTGTTCGGCATACCTGATGATACATACTTGTATATTTCATAACTAAAAGATGGCTGGATATTTCTTGAGAGCTTAAGAATAAAGTGAGTAACGTAACTCCAATCGAATATATTAACTATGAACAGATTTATGATTAAATAGTATTGAGAACTTAATATGTGATGCGTAGTAACCATGAAAGTGGATTTGTGAACTCCAATCAAGAGTGGACTGAACATAAGGAATAGTAGTTAGACTGATCCCTAATCAAATAGTGAAATGCACGAGAACAATGGTTTTTTTTTAACCTAGCTCAATATATTTATATCCATGTTCATGATGATATAGCGTGAGATGTAGAATATCATTAACCGATGAAATTGGAACGGCTACACTAAGAACTCTATATCAGAAACTTAGAAATGAAAGTTAGATCAGAATTAGATATTAGTAAATATGTTTATACTTGCGTATCCGAACATGTAATTAAATGTCAATACTCTGATTAATTGATGATTGGTAATGTACAAAATCAGAAAAATTGAATTTATACTTATGCTCAAAGTTATATTTAAATGTTGAGTTGAAAGACGATATCAAGAATCAAGTAGAAGTTGAAGTTAACATGGGGACTGAATCAATTAAATGAAATGAATGCAAAATCTCTTAAATAAATAAAGGAAGCAGTGATACAAAAATCTCTGATCGAACTGAGAGTAATAGTGAACACATTGTGATGTGGTGAATGTGGAAGTCAAAACATCAATGATTGACCTTCTGAAACGGTGAGTATTGTGCTTTCTGATAAATTGATCCCCATGATGCGTATGTTTCTAATATCCTCGATAACATAAATATCCTTTTAAACCAACTGATTATCATAGTCATCTCCAAATTCTTGAAAATTTTGGTAGTACCTCTTTTGTAAATACTGATCTGACCTGATATACAGTACAAATCACAGTAGTTTCAGCCAACATCAGCCTATTTATTCTCAATCCAAATGCATAAATTAAACTCAACAATCATTCACGCAATCATAATAATGTTTCGGCTCACAATAGCCTACTTATTCTCCAAATAATAATTTCAGATTGACTTCGCCGACTTGTATAAAAGCACAGTAATAAAATCTCGAGAATACTCCACCCGAAATCCACAACATAATGCAGAACTACTAAAACTCTTAACTTATCATGGAAATGACAAATTTTCTCATCTCTATATAAATGCATCTAATAAAAGTAATACATGTTACAAGTACAGCTCGAAGAAGATTATGAACATGCACAAAAGAGAACTTTCACAAATAATAACACATAATTATGTCTCCAATACTTTCATTATTACCTAGTTCTCAATCAAAACGTCTAAAATGGGAGTTGAGCCCTCGCTTCGCTGCGACCAGAAAAACATATAACTCGGAGGGAGTGGTTCGACAGCTCAATGAGAGAGAATCAAAACAGTATCAAGGAAAGGAAACACAAGTAACTGAGAGCATGTTTTTCTTCAATAATTATGGCAAGTATTGATGAACAAAAGAAACAAAAAAGCAATATCTCACAATGAATAATTAACCCAAATATCTATACAAATAATACGAATATCACATAATCATATCACTCTTCACAGTATTCGCATATCATACTCGGTGAGGTACATGTCATGCATTATGCATATGCCTATACAATCACAAAAGAAAGATTCTTCGTCTTTTCCTCCTATCGGCTCCCGTCCGGCCCCTTCCTTCAATATATACACACACACACATATTTATATGCAATAATATACAAACCATATCCCCCCCCACGCCCAAGCTCTAACTACTAGGCCGCTTTGACATTTTCTTTCTTGAGAACTACTATGATTGATGACTAAAATTATATCGAATGACATTGCAATTCTGATGTTGTCGAAAATTAATTTAGAATATCGATTAACATATCTTATGAAATTATTCGAAGATATTTTATTGGATTAGAATACATTCGATCGCGATCAGTTTACTATGATCATTGGATTATGTATTAGATGACACTGACACTACTTGCACGACTTTACATTTATCTTTTGATGTTGCCACCGTTTACATTGTATCATGATCATGGTATACACTGTATTCACTATTTGACATTGATATTCTTGATACCGACATGTGATCATGCCTCACCGAGTCACACACTGTCTTGCACATGTAATGCTTAATAAAATCAACCAGGCCGAGGTTACTAGGGGATAGTGATAATAGGGGATCAGGGAGGTGTGCATGGAAGGGTGACCCTTCGTGGGTTTGGATGCCACACATGATCTTGTGTTCTTGTGATTTATGCACGCATTTATTATTACATGATACCTGAGTACAAGAAACTGTATCTTCCTGCTATCAGGATCCACAAACACATCACTTGTTTGATATGCAGTTGTCTTATGGGATGTGACACAAGATGGTTGCATTAGTATAGGGTCAATAAAATGCTAGACATAGACACTTGGATTATATCCTACTTTGTCTTCAGTAATCTAACTCGTCTCGTACTGTTCATTCACGTGATCCAGTACCTGACATGTATTTTAGTAAAACTGATATTTGAGACTCATGTGATATGCATTGTCTTGATTACATAATATTCCAGGACAAGTCATGTGATTTCAACTTGTGGTCATGTCTTCTTGTGATCTTGTGATCATATTACATGACATTTACTCGTCCAGGACATCTCATATTCATTATATTCATATCACGATACATGCGCACGGATTTACTGTAAATGGTCTATTGTTTCATTTATTTCCATTATTGTTATTATTTTCAGTTTTGGATATTGTCATACATATTGTTCCTATTACTCTGATGTCTTGCTTGTACTTCTATTGAGTTTTCATATTCTCTCTTCTATTATTCTTTTTATCCTCCTCTTGTGAATACTTGCTGATCCAGTTCTGACAGACTTATATTATTTTCAGTATCTAGACCAGAAAGCCAGTATATAAGAGTTGATCGTAAAACGATTATGGTTCAGTCATCCTTTGGTGAGCATAGTTTTCCTTTCTTGAGTTGTTTTATTCAAATATGGTGGAAGATATTATTGACACCTTTACGAAGTTGAAACTTCAAATTGAAACTATACAGGGCAAACTATCACAATGCAACAAACATTTGAACAACGCAGTAGTAGACTCATGTGAGACCAAAAATATGGGAATATAAAACTAGTCTTATAAGAATTATTGTTCAAAATTAATTTCTTCTAAATTTTCTCATGATAGTCTTATTATTACACATACGGGCATGTTTACATGAATGTTTTGACTTTGCTTGTAATAAAAACATTTATCACTTAAACTGAAATAAATTATTTTGACTATAACAGAAGTTTTAATAGCGTCCTGGACTAGTGAGAGAAGTTTATGTGAAATGTGAAGTGAAACCAAAATATAATGTCCAATGGAATAGTTAGGTATTTTTTACAGAATTATCATTCAACTGATCTCTAAACAATAATAAACTAATTAAAGATTCAATGTTTTCTTTTCTACTTACTTTTACTTTATTAAAATTGTGAAAATTGCAAGAATTGTTCTAAATTTAACTCCAATGGTCGATAGAAAATTTAATTTTAAATCATGTCAGAAAATTCAAGTCAAATTATACGCAATTGTTAATTAGCTAGACCCGTGCAACACTGCACGAGACCTTGTAGGAGCAGACATTAAAACTATGATGATCATTTTGATGTTTTATGCTCCTACTGCAATTTGTTTCCCTTGGCCCATGCGTCACTAAAGGCATCTAGCTTTCACAAAGCATCAAAATAACAATGAAATTGAGATAGAATGATGAGTATATAATTATTACTTGAATTAATAGCATTCATGTTTAGTTATCAAATCACGAGATACATTCATCATTTATAAAGACAATACATAGTCTAAGTTATGGTTAGCACAACATCTACAATCTCAAGACATATATACTAAATATAAAAAAACAAATGAAATCATAGTTTTTTGGAATTAATCGGTGAGTTTAAAGGCCCTGGTGTTTTATTGATAAGCAGTTAATGAAACAAAAATACACAAACAATGATTAATATATCATTGTTCACATCCTACTCTTTTTTCTATCATCCATGCTTGGAATAATCCATGTGCATGTAGCTCTCTCTTCGACATCATACTTGGAATTAGTATGATGGTTCTTGCTTTTCAAGTCATAGTATACTCCCTCTTTGGGACAACTATCCTCACACAAGCATCTCGGGAAGTAAATTCGGTTTCCAGTTCCGTTGAATGGAGCAGCAATCGACATAGAACATCTCGCGTCAACAAAAACAATCTCATCTCCCAAGTCTTCGACTTTCCTCCAACTCAGCTTCAACTTATCAAGCCTGGATACCTTGATAGGTTTCCCATTGTTGTGAACGAACACGGACACGAGCTCCCCTTTTGAAGTCTTCACGAGATAACACTGCTCCCTGCCCTTTCTCCGTTCATTTCTTATCGCGTCAATATCATAGTGGCTCTCTCTCACAAAACTCAGCAGATGAGTCGGGTTATCAAGAACCGTCCAGCTATTATTCCTCGGATCAAAGACTTCCAAGATTTCCGCACCTGCCCAGGCAGTAGAATCTCCCCTCATGAAACACTGGATTGTTCCTAGCCGTGAGGAAATGAGTGTTGTTCTCATAAACTTTTGTGCTCCATGCATCATTTCCATATCGCCATGTGCATATCTCTACACTAGAACCATTAAAAATTGTCGTGTCCATAATCCCGAAAACTATACAGTCTGAATTGGTTGGCGGAGAGGAGAAAGAGATTCCATAAAACATATAAGGAAAATTGGGATCGGGAAGGTAAACAACCTCCTCCGGTGAAAATGGATTCATGATGAAGATAGAGTAATTGTCGTCGTCCAAGAGCACCCACCCATTCTTGGAATAACGTAGACCCAAGCGACCAATATCTGCGGGCAACTCATTATCCATGGAGTAGAGCTTTCCATCCAAAGGATCGAACATTTTGTAGATGCCGTTGCAATCGTTAGGTAGATACATCAGCCATGGCCATCGCTTTGAGCTAGAAAGAGAAGTTGAGGTTGAGCTCCATCTCTTGCATACTGAAGGAAACCGAAGACGATCTGCTAAGGGAAGGTTTGATGCTATCAATTCAACCAACTCTAAGGGAAGATCTGACCATGGTCTTCTCAAATCTGTGTCATCGACATCTTCATTTTCTGGAGGAGAGTGAAATAGATTTTCTTTGCAAATGGATAGCTCCATCAAAAAGTCTTAGCTGCATGAATAATAATAGAATCATCAACATAAAAATTATCAAGGGACCACTGTTACTTCTCGAACACAAATACTTGATAGGGTTACTTGGAGAAATCCAGTGCATGAATAATAAACATGTATACGTCATACATTTTACATTAAGGAGAAAATCATTCATTATCCACGATGACCCATTGATGCTCCACGTGAAGCCTGTTGCTTCCTCAGGAGGTTCAATGCAAACACCAGAGTCGCCAAAGAACAATCACAAATTAATCAAGAATAATAAACAAAAGAAAACGCTAGATTTAACGAGGTGATTACGTTCTCGGAACAAAAGGGAGAGAAATCTTATTGTCAAAATCACCATACAAGTTACAAAGTAGGGCACAATAACGTATACTCAACTAACTCTCTTATTTGTTCGCATACATATAGGCTATCAACTACCCACGAAACCTGAAAAGCTCTAATACTTAAAGACCATCCCCACGCCTAGCCGATGTGAGACTATTTGTCCGTATATTACTCAATAAAGTCCATTGTAGGTGGAAATATACGGTCCCAATCATGATATAATTGTCCTTTGTGATCTTAAAATATGAGTGATTAAGGTAGGATAATTAGAATGGTTAGTTAAGTAATTATAGAAGAGATTGTTGAGGCAATGATGTGACCTCGTCGAAATCGAGGATTCTCTCGAGTCGAGTAGAATGATGTGAATTTCAATATTTAAATATTAAATGTGTTAAATCGGCTGGAAATGGTAGTGAAGTTTTCCATAATGTAAATTGTGATGACTAGCTAATCACAGACAAATTTTGTACTTGTTTCATGATATTAAGTATAAATTCTCGGTTGATGTTACATATCTGTCTTTAACGGATATTGATGCCACTTGATCTGAAATAGGTAAGTAGGCATTAAGAGATAGGATATTGGTGACACAATTGAAAGATTCGAAAGTCGCGTCAATGTGAATATAATTCCAATATCAGTGATGGGTACATGTATACAAGTTACTATGAAAATAACTCCAGAAGCGAAACTTATAAATTAAGAATTTGATAGTCAATGACTCATTGATATTGTTTGTCGACTGACATATTTGAAAATACATATGTGTGTGTCTATATATATATATATATATATATATATATATATATATATATATATATATATATATATATATATATATGGAAAAAGTGCTCCTAGTAGGTCTCCTTAGATTATAATCTAAGGAGGAGGCCTAAAATACCATCATGGAACATCTCTAAGGATAATCCACTCCATTCATTTTGATCTACATATCCTAAAATGATTGTGTATAAAAAATCATGCACTTTTAATACTTTTTACCCATGTATTAAATGGTTACAAAATGAACGGTTTTTCAACAATAGAACAAATGACATTGTTTGATCGATGCGTAAAAAAAGTTCAAACTGCATGATTTTTTATATATAAGAAGTTTAGGACATGAAAATCATGATAAATGGAGTGGATCATTCATATGAATGATACATGATGAGTTTTAGGCCTCCTCCTTAGGTTGTAATCTAAGGAGACCTACTAGGAGCACTTGACCCTATATATATATATATATATATATATATATATATATATATATATATATATATATATATTTATATTGTTGCATACCATGAAGAGATTAGACTCATATGTCAGTATGTACACCATTTCAATATTAACACTTATAGGAAACTTGGTGAAATTGTTAATGTGATACCAATTCAGTTTCATTAACTGGTGTATATAATATAATAAATTCAGAGTTCTTTCAGAATTTACATCTATAAACTGTAAAATTTAATAACTAACAAACTTGTTAATTTAGTTTACTGTTCGACATACCTGCTGATACATACTTGTATATTTCATAACCAAAAGAGGCTGGATATTGATTGAGAGCTTAAGAATAAAGTGAATAACGTAACTCCGATCGAATATATTAACTATGAACATACTTATGATTATATAGAATTGAGAACTTAATATATGATGGGTAGTAACCATGAAAGTGGATTTGTGAACGTAACCATGAAAGTGGATTTGTGAACTCCAATCAAGAGTGGACTGAACATAAGGAATAGTAGTTAGACTGATCCCTAATCAAATAGTGAAATGCACGAGAACAATGGTTTTTTTTAACCTAGCTCACAAACACTTATATATATTTATATCCATGTTCATGATGATGTAGCGTGAGATGTAGAATATCATTAACCGATGAAATTGGAACGGCTACACCAAGAACTCTATATCAGAGACTTAGAAATGAAAGTTAGATCAGAATTAGATATTAGTAAATATGTTTATACTTGCTTATCATAACATGTAATTAAATGTCAATACTCCTCTGATTAAGTGATGATCGGTAATGTACAAAATCGGAAAAATTGAATTTATACTTATGCTCAAAGTTATTTTTAAGTGTTGAGTTGAAAGACGATATCAAGAATCAAGTAGAAGTTGAAGTTAACATAGGGACTGAATCAATTAAATGAAATGAAAGCAAAATCTCTTAAATAAATAAAGGAAGCAGTGATACAAAAATCTCTGATTGAACTGAGAGTAATAGTGAACGCATTGTGATGTGGTGAATGTGGAAATCAAAACATCAATGATTGACCTTCTGAAACGGTGAGTATTGTGCTTTCTGATAAATTGATCCCCATGATGCGTATATTTCTGCGCTTTTATAAGTAGGCGAGGTCAAGATGAAATTGTTATTGGAGAATAAGTAAGTTGTTGTGAGCCGAAACATTATTATGGTTGTGTAGATGATTGCTGAGATTAGTTTATGTGTTTGGATCGAGAATAAGTAGGCTGATGTTGGCTGAAACAATTGTAATTTATATTGTACATCAGGTTATATCAGTATTTATAAAGGAAGTGTTGTTAAATTTTTTAAGAATTTAGAAATAATTAAAGTAATTTATTGGTTTAAAAGATTGTTTATGTTAATTGAAAATATTAGAAATCTGGGACCGTTTTAAATGATCATGCCCAAACACTTCCCACTACTCTCTAGATGATATGCATATGAAGTATAAAGTTTTACGTGCAAGATGTGGTAATAAGATGTATCAATAATATTTTAAAGTTAGAGATGCATTGAACAATATCTTAATTAAAAAAATACGAACCTTCCGTGTAATTCCTCACCTTTGTTGATTTTCCTTTTATGCGCACCCACTAATTTGATTTTTCATAAAAAAATAAAACTTATATCTAAATATTTTGGGTTTATCGTGTAGGGAGTTTTTCTTTCCTTTACAGTTAAGATCCGAATCCACCTAATTTTATGAAACATTTGTAGAAATAAATATAATTTGTCTTGCAATTCAATGAGAATTTTTGTCTTGCAATACAATTGAGATTTATATAACTTTTTTTTTGCAGCGACACTTGCTACCAGTTTCCTAGTCTAATCTATGGGAGCCTGGAAGGCGAGGCTCAGTGTTAGAACGTTGACTCTCTGAAACAACTGTTGTTCTAAACCTATGAAAGGATATTTTGCGAGGAGATTATTTTATGGTTAGTATTATAGTTTCTGATTACTCAAAAATCTATTTATACAATTTTTTTTGGGGAAAAAAATGCTAATTGTACATGTGTGTATATGCAAACATATATGTATAGTGTCCCTGCTCTGTTCTTATTATTATCTTTTTCAATTATTGGCTGTTATATTTATTATATTCTAGATATTGTGGATAGCGTGCACACACAATCACACAACACCCACACCCATGTAATATATGACACTATGAATATAGAAAATTTAGAATGAGACTCTTTCTTAATAAATAGGTGCAAAAGCTAATTGCCTTCAAATAGACAATTCATGCACTAAAAGTACAAAGAGTTTCAAACTTGCATCAAATAAAAACTCTATATCTTCTCGATAATGACTCGAATATAGACATACCAAAAGTAAGGGGCAAACCAGCTTATTTGCTTACAAAAAGTTTCATTAAACATTTCACAAATTGAAGTTCTCAACAGCTCAAACCACTTATCATTTTGGAAAAATTAACTTTTAAGTTGGTAATGCGTGCATTAACATTATCAATCACAATGCATCAATCATATCAGTCACAACAACATTTTGAAACAGACATCAAAATTGAAAATACACAAAGTTGTGCCTTGCTTCAAACAGAAGCTTTATGCTTTATTGACAGAAAAATATGAACACAATCGAACAATCAATCAAAAAAAATCCAGAGCTCATAAAAATTTGTCCAAACATTTCGTAATTGAATTTTTCATTGGCTCAAGTCACTTGTTTTGTAAAGAAACAGATAAATACGTACCAAAACCAATAAGCAAACTAACTCATTTGCTTATGAAAAGTTTCATCGAACATTTCACTAAGAAGTTCCAATCAGCTCAAATCACTTCTTATATTAGAAAAATTGCCCTTAAGTTGCTTATGCATGCATTAACCAAATCAATCACAATACGCCAAGCCGTCAATCATGCCAAACAGAGAACTAAGCTGAAAGTACACAGAGCTGTCTTGCTTCAAATAGAAGCTTCATGCTTTCTTGACAGAAAAAATATGAACATATCAAACAATCAATCAAACAAAATCTTTTGCTCTTAAAAATTTGAGCCAATATTTGACAAATCGAAGTTCTCATCACCTAAAATCACTTGTTTTATTTCCCACTACTAACTTGTCACTTGTCATATTGTCGATATTCCCCTTACTTTGATAATGCATGCATCAAGCATTTCAATCATAATGCATCACAAAAGCAATTCTATTGTCCATCCTAGGACAGCTAATTTGAAACAGGCTTTTCATTTACATTTCATCATTGAAGGATGCTATGGTATCAATTCGTCATAAATTTTTCTCCATAATTCTTATTCTTATTCAATCTAATTCTTGTTGAGATATCTTTCATCTGTGAGGGCATACACACTAACCAAATATTTGAAAACAAGAACTTACGTCATGCATACACATCTCCTTTAGAAAGACATTTATATTAAAATGTGGCCTTTAGGAAGACTGTGTTATATTATATTAATTTTCTGGCATTGAATTCCGCATGATCCATCAAACACTGTCACATTTCTTTAACCAATTGTTAACCCAATCCATGAGAAAAGTGTAAATTGCTCATCAATGAAAAAAATGACAGAGTCATATGCAACATTGATTAATTTTCTGGCAAAATTCAGCATCAAACATCAAACAGCGTCAAATTTCTTTAATTTCTTTAGCCAATTGATTAAAACCGAAATCTATGTAAATTGACTACCTTCTTTTTGGTTTATTTTTGCCATTCTCCTCCTTCTGCAGCCTCTTTGCCTCATTCTCCCTTTTGAATTTTCTTTAATTTCTTTAGCCAATTGATTTGTTTTTAAACTCATATATATTTGAATTTGATGTTACTCCAAAAGTATACCCCTTCCATCTAAATTAAAAATCTTAACATTCCAGTTCTCTTATCCTAGTTTAATTAAAATTTTGGTGCTCCCTACAAATAAAATTAAATAACTATATCACTATTGCGTTTAATATTTTATGTTTTTATCTCAAACCAAGATTATAGGTAGAAGGCTGCATTAGGTAGCCAACAATCAACATAAACTATAGCTAGTCATATATAGCATGTATCCTAAAGATTATTTGTTAGGCATTCTCAGTGTGATGTGTTGGATCGATTCCACCGGGGGCAATGATAAATAGGTAACAGTGGTTAATTAGAGTGGCCCCTGAAAGTGATGCATTGCACCAACAATATTCTAGTGCAATGGCACATGAGCAAGGATGGATAAAGATTTCTCAAGCAATGTTCTAAAAAGCGGTTTCACTACGTGTCGGTTCGGAAGCGCATAATGCTTAAACGGTGATTAAATGGATTACACGTTTGATTATTATTTTAATATATAATAATATTATAATACTTAGAACATGCAAATATAAATTCTATAAACTTTAAAAAAAGCATAAAAGATATAGCGAATATAACTTAAAAAATTAAATTGCTAGTATTAAGAGAAATTTAAAAAGTAATAATGTCAATCAATTCAAAGTACATCAATGTATCTCCACCTCCAATAAGTACAGTTAAAAAATGCTTTTAAATGAATAAATATATGTATTTCTTTTAAAAAACAATATACCCTTAACAACATTGGTTCAGTGCTAGATGTGTAACGGTCCCAGATTTCTAATATCTTCGAAAATTTTGGCAGCGCCTCCTTTGTAAATACTGATCTGACCTGATATACAGTTCAAATTACAATAGTTTCAGCCAACATCAACATATTTATTCTCCATCCAAATGCATAAACTAAACTCGACAATTATTCACACAATCATAATTAATGTTTCGGCTCACAATAGCCTACTTATTCTCCAAATAATAATTTCGGCTTGACTTCGCCGACTTATATAAAAGCACAGTAATAAAATCTCGAGAATACCCCTCCCGACATCCACAACCTAATGCAGAACTACTAAAACTCTTATCTTATCATGGAAATCACAAATTTTCTCATCTCTATATAAATGCATCTAATAAAAGTAATACATGCTATAAGTACAACTCGAAGAAGATTAGGAACATGCACAAAAGAGAACTTTCATAAGTAATAACACATAATTATGTCTCCAATACTTTCATTATTAGCGAAGTTCTCAATCAAAACGTCTAAAATGGGAGTTGAGCCCTCGCTTCGCTGCGATCAGAAAAACATATAAGTGGGAGGGAATGAGTTCGACAGCTCAATGAGAGAGAATCAAAACAGAATCAAGGAAAGGAAACACAAGTAACTGAGAGCATGTTTTTCTTCAATAATTATGGCAAGTATAGATGAACAAAAGAAACAAAAAAAGCAATATCTCACAATGAATAATTAACCCAAATATCTATACAAATAATACGAATATCACATAATTATATCACTCTTCACAGTATTCGCATATCATACTCGGTGAGGTACATGTCATGCATTATGCATATGCCTATACAATCACAAAAGAAGTGTGAGATTCTTCGTCTTTCCCTCCTACCGGCTCCCGCCCGGCCCCTTCCTTCAATACACACACACACACACACATATTTATATGCAATAATAACACCGTATCGATCACCAGTACAGGAATACTTACCTTAAAAATTGAGGGTTACAAATGCGGTAGAGTAGATCACCAGTACAGGAATACTTACCTCAAGAATCGGGGGTTACATATGCAATAGATTAACTCCATCTAAATCCCCAAAATTTGAAAATAGTGAACGTGACTGACGTGGATTGAGACTGCGGCGCATCAAAAAAACTGCGTTTGAAGTTTTCACTAAATTAAATTAAAAACTGTAGTCCTAGCCCAATTTTCTGACGAGTTTTCTATTACTTTATTTTTATTTTCATTTTTTATTGTTATTTTATTATTAATTTATTTGATTAAATTCCTATTAATTCAGAAAAATCCCTAAAATTCTCAAAAACATAAAAGGTCGTCCTGTAAATCGCCGTGAAGTCGGATTCATGAAATTCATCTTCGATTGTCAAATAAAAATTCCAGAGTCTATCTGATTTTTCTAGTTTATTTTTATTGACATTTTGTTTTATTATTAATTTATTTGATTAAATTCCTATTAATTCAGAAAAATCTCAAAAATTCTCAAAATCTAAAAAGGTCGTCCTTAAAATTGCCACGAAGTCGGATTCGTGAATTCATCCTCGATTGTCAATTAAAAATTCCAGAGTCTATATGGTGTTTTCTATTTTATTTTTATTTTCATTTTATTTTATTATTAATTTATTTGATTAAATTCCTATTAATTCAAAAAATTCTCAAAAATTCTCAAAAACTAAAAAGGTCGTCCTGAAAATCACCGTGAAGTCGGATTCGTGAAATTCATCCTCGTTGTCAATTAAAAATTCCAGAGTCTATCTTTGACACCAATTTTCTTCAAAAGTTTTTGAAAAAATCAAAATAAATCGAGAAAAATTCAAAATATTTGGAAATAATATCTTAAACTAAAACGAGTCCGGCTATCAGGACGATCAAATCGAGTATCGATCGCCAGTACGGGAATACTTACCTCAAGAATTGAGGGTTACATATACGGTAGAGTAGATCGCCAGTACGGGAATACTTACCTCATTTCCAGTACGGGAATACTTACCTCAAGAATTGAGGGTTACATATACGGTAGAGTAGATCACCAGTACGGGAATACTTACCTCAAGAATCGGGGGTTACATATACGACAGATTAACTCCATCTAAATCCCCAAATTTGAAAATAGTGAACGCGACTGTCGTGGATAGAGGCTGCGGCGGATAAAAAAAAATTGCGTTTGAAGTTTTCACTAAATTAAATTAAAAAAGATTAGCCCTAGCCCAATTTTCTGAATAAATTAACATTTTGAACTGATGTCATATCCGAATTTAAAAGGATCAACTAAACCCATCTGACACTCATGTTCTAAATCTTAATAAAACACATGAGAAAAGAGGGGGAAATGTCAAATCAAAGGAAAATTAAGAACCATTTGCTAGCTATAACAGATAATTAATTAACTGATTGAGTTATTAATTATAGACTTCTCACAGGATAGAATATGGAAACTAAACACTATTAAGACTTCAAATGTTTCAATTAACTAATTGTAAGCGTAGTATAATATATATACGAAGCCAACGAGGCTCTCTTAAAAAGAAATAGAAAAAGAATCACCATCGCGGGGAATAACTCATGGGTGACTTCCAAGAATTGTTAGCACATTCATAGTCTCACCACATAAAAATACGTCCAAAGTGTAAATAGTGAAATCCATCTGCTAGCAAAGAAAATTAATTCAAGACTAATCTGAATTATTATACATATTAAACTTGAAACTCAAAATGGGCCAAGAAAACTAACCGCAACCGACTTATTTTACAACAACCCGAAACCGAAATTAATTTTTCACTACTTTCTTAAAATCCCTAAACTCTCTTGAAATCCCTAAAAAAACTCTCTCTCTCAATGGCCCCGCCTTCTTCTTCCTCCGGCTCGAAATCAATGGCGCCTTCTTCCTCCGGCGTCTCCGGAGTCAAGCTGCGTCTCCGGAGTCAAGCTGCAGGACTGCAAGAAATGTCAAAAGAGCTTCTCCAGCATGGCGGAATTGCATGCTCATACCGAAGCTGCTTGCAAGAAATTCAAAAGGGAGAATGAGGCAAAAAGGCTGCAGAAGGAGGAGAATGGCAAAAATAAACCAAAAAGAAGGTAGTCAATTTACATAGATTTCGGTTTTAATCAATTGGCTAAAGAAATTAAAGAAAATTCAAAAGGGAGAATGAGGCAAAGAGGCTGCAGAAGGAGGAGAATGGCAAAAATAAACCAAAAAGAAGGTAGTCAATTTACATAGATTTCGATTTTAATCAATTGGCTAAAGAAATTAAAGAAATTTGACGCTGTTTGATGTTTGATGCTGAATTTAGTGCCAGAAAATTAATCAATGTTGCATATGACTCTGTCATTTTTTTCATTGATGAGCAATTTACACTTTTCTCATGGATTGGGTTAATCAATTGGTTAAAGAAATGTGACAGTGTTTGATGGATCATGCGGAATTCAATGCCAGAAAATTAATATAATATAACAGAGTCTTCCTAAAGGCCACATTTTAATATAAATGTCTTTCTAAAGGAGATGTGTATGCATGACGTAAGTTCTTGTTTTCAAATATTTGGTTAGTGTGTATGCCCTCACAGATGAAAGATATCTCAACAAGAATTAGATTGAATAAGAATAAGAATTATGGAGAATAATTTATGACGAATTGATACCATAGCATCCTTCAATGATGAAATGTAAATGAAAAGCCTGTTTCAAATTAGCTGTCCTAGGATGGACAATAGAATTGCTTTTGTGATGCATTATGATTGAAATGCTTGATGCATGCATTATCAAAGTAAGGGGAATATCGACAATATGACAAGTGACAAGTTAGTAGTGGGAAATAAAACAAGTGATTTTAGGTGATGAGAACTTCGATTTGTCAAATATTGGCTCAAATTTTTAAGAGCAAAAGATTTTGTTTGATTGATTGTTTGATATGTTCATATTTTTTCTGTCAAGAAAGCATGAAGCTTCTATTTGAAGCAAGACAGCTCTGTGTACTTTCAGCTTAGTTCTCTGTTTGGTATGATTGACGACTTGACGTATTGTGATTGATTTACTTAATGCATGCATAAGCAACTTGAGGGCAATTTTTCCAATATGAGAAGTGGTCTGAGCTGATTGGAACTACTTTGTGAAATGTTTGATGGAACTTTTCATAAGCAAATGAGTTGGTTTGCTTGTTGGTTTTGGTACGTGTATATCTCTTTCTTTATAAACAACTGACTTGAGGCAATGAAAAATTTAATTGCGAAATGTTTGGTCAAATTTTTGTGAGCTCTAGATTTTGTTTGATTGATTGTTCGATTGTGTTCATATTTTTCTGTCAATAAAGCATAAAGCTTCTATTTGAAGCAAGGTACAACTTTGTGTATTTTCAAATTAGATGTCTGTTTCAAAAGGTTGTTGTGACTGATATGATTGAGCATTGTGATTGATAATGATTAATGCATGCATTACCAACTTAAGGGTATTTTTTACAAAATGACGAGTGGTTTGAGCTGATGAGAACTTCAATTTGTGAAATGTTTGATGAAACTTTTTGTGAGCAAATGAGTTAGTTTGCTCCTTGGTTTTGGTATGTCTATATTCGATTCTTTATCGACAAGAGATAGAGCTTTTATTTGATGTAAGTTTGGAACTCTTTGTACTTCCAGTGCATGAGTTGTTTAGCCTTGGCACTTGTTTATGAAGAAAGAGGTTCATTCTAAATTTTCTTTATTCATAGTGTCATATAGTATATGGGTGTTGTGTGATTGTGTGTGGACGCTGTGCATAATAATCTAGAGTATAATAAATATAGCAACCAATAATTGAAAAAGATAGCAATAAGAACAGAACAGGGACATTATACATGTGTTTGTATATACACACATGTACAGTTGGAATTTATTTTTCTCAAAAAAAAATGTATAAATAGATTTTTGAGTAATCAGAAACTATAATATTAACCATAAAATAATCCCCTCACAATATATCCTTTCAAAGGTTTAGGACAACAATTGTATCAGAGTCAAAACGTTCTAACACTGAACCTCGCCTTTCAGGCTCCCATAGATTAAACTAAGAAGCTGGTAGTAGGTGTCGCTGCAATAAAAAAAGTTATATAAATCTCAATTGATTGCAAGTCAAAATTTTATTAATATTTCTACAAATGTTTCATTAAAATTAGGTGGATTCGGATCTTAACTGTAAAGGAAAGAAAGACTCCCTACACGATAAACCCGAAATATTTAGATAAAAGTTTTATTTGACAAGGCTGTTGAATTTATGAAAAATCAAATTAGTGGGTGCGAATTAAAGGAAAAGCAACGAAAGTGTGTAATTACACGGATGGTCGGTGTTTTTTATTATGTGATTAAGATATTGTTCAATGCATCTCTAAGTTTAAAATATTATTGGTAGATCTTATTACCACATCTTGCACATAAAACTTTATACTTCATATGCATATCATCTGGAGAGTAGTGGGTAGTGTTTTGGCATGATCATTTGAAACGATTTTCTTCAAAATTTTCAGAAAAAATCAAAAAAATCGAGTATCTTAAACTAAAACGAATCCGGCTATCAGGACGATCAAATCGAGTATCGACACTATACCGATCACCACTAGGAATACTTACCTCTAGAATCGAGGGCTACATATACGGTAGATTAGATCACCAGTACAGGTATACTTACCTCAAGAATCGGGGGTTACGTATATGATAGATTACCCCATCTAAATCCCCAAATTTAAAAAAAGTGGACGTGACTGGCGTGGATTGAGGCTGCAGCAGATAAAAAAAATTGCGTTTGAAGTTTTCACTAAATTAAATTAAAAAAGAGTAGTCCTAACCTGATTTTCTGACGTGTTTTCTATTATTTTATTTTTATTTTCATTTTTTATTGTCATTTTATTATTAATTTATTTGATTAAATTCCTATTAATTCAAAAAAAATCCCAAAAATTCTCAAAAACAAAAAAGGTCATCCTGGAAATCGCTGTGAAGTCGAATTCGTGAAATTCATCCTCGATTGTCAATTAAAAATTCTAGAGTCTATCTGGTGTTTTCTATTTTATTTTTAGACTATGTATTGTCTTTATAAATGATGAATGGATCTCGTGATTTGATAACTGACCATGAATGCTATTACTTCAAGTAATATTGATATACTTATTATTCTATCTCAATTTCATTGTTATTTTGATGCTTTGTGAAAGCTAGATGCCTTTGGTGATGAATGGGCCAAGAGAAACGAATTGCAGTAGGAACATAAACATCAAAATGATCACCATAGTTTTATTGTTTACGCATACATGGTTCGTGCAATGTTGCATAGACCTAGCTAATTGACAATTGCATATAATTTGGATTGAATTTTCTGACATGAGTTAAAATTAAATTTTGTATTGATCATAAGAGTTAAATTTAGAACAATTTTCGCAATTTTAATAAAGAAAATTGAAGTAGAAAAGAAAATATTGCATGTTTAATTAGTTTATTACTTTTAGATGTCCGTTGAATGATAATTCTGTAGAAAGACCTAACTATTCTACTGAGCATTATATTTTGGTTTCACTTTATATTTTCACATAAACTTCTCTCATTAGTCCAGAATACTATTAAAACTTTTGTTACAGCCGAAATAATTTATTTCAGTTCAAGTGATAAATGCTTTTATTACAAGCAAAGTCAAAACATTCATGTAAGCATGCCCATATGTGTAATAATAAGAAAATCATGAGAAAATTTATAAGACATTAATTTTGAACAATAATCCTTATAAGACTGGTTTCATATTCCCAAATATTTTTGGTCTCACATTAGTTGCATTGAGATACTTTGCCCTGTATGGTTTCAACTTCAAAAAGAAAGTGTCGTTTGGGCTCGCGGCAACATATTATTTTCATTATATCTATCAAACAAATAAATAAACAATTTCCATTATGTAGCATTTCTGATTTTCTTAAAAAATAATGGAAAAAAAAAAAAGAAGCAAGAGTTGCCTTCATGCCTGAGACTCAAGATGAAGCGGGCAATCAGAAGACGCACGATCGATCCCAGTCAACAGGAAGATTAGGGCAAATCAGTTTATGTGAAAACGAGCGCTCATCCAACCTGAATCTATACAATCTCATGCCATCATACCATAACTGCGTGAAATATATGCAATCACCCTTCACACTGCAGCGTTACTCGCCACATATGCAAAACCATTACTTCCTACGAAGAAGGCTCGATCACTGCCAATGCTATCCACCCGCTCCCATTCCAGTTCCGACAAGTCCAACTTGTGAACTTCAGCATTGACGCAGGCACCGAAACACCATTGAAAGTACAAAATCACGACAAACAACTCCCCCCTACACTCAAAAAAGGTTTTCTCGTAATGTGACGTGTCCGCCAACTCGTCAATTCTCGCCACATCCATTCGGTGTGCCTCAATATCTGGAGACGATGTGTTGATGGCTATGAGAACATCGTTATGACAGTGAACATATAAACTTTGTCCTCCTTCCAAGCTTGCAATGCCACCAGTGAACGAACATCCATCTGCATCCACATCCACAGTCTTCCACTTCGTTTCATGTACGTCGTGCAGCCTGTGACACATGATCTGTTCACGAAAGACGAGGACGGCCACACAGCCAGTGTTTTCGGGGGCTGTTGAGAGCCTGAAGCAGGAGAAGCTCCTCGAGTTTATGGATAGTCGCGGGAGTGGGATCACTTCCATGGAATCGAGACTCTGAAGAAAGCATTCTTTTGAGGAGTTGTCTTGCATCATCATGAAGCCGTGAGAATATCCGAACCATGTTCTATTACGCATCTCTGGTATGCTTCTGTGGTGCAGACTGCCATCCAAAAGGTTGAAAAATGTCTGGTTTCGCATACGCCTTCCATGAGACGAGACTAGCCATGGTGTTGATCCGAGTTTTGGTGGGAGGGAGAATTCAGACCTCTTCACCGGCATTTCTCACCTTTTAGTGACTAGATTTGTATTACCTAAATATATAAGAAAATAGTTGAGTTACAATTTACAAAAGTTTTCAAACGTGATGACATTGTGATCTCAATCATTCATGTACACCGTGGAAAAATTATAATCCTATTTCATCTGTCATACAATATTTTTCTAATGATTAAGGGTACTCGTTTCGATGGCCTAAGGGACAAGCCGTGGAAGGTGAATAATTAAGAAGTGAAATTATGAGAGAATTTTTGAAGAAATTGCTGAAAAGGATTATTTTTTTTATCATAATAATAAAAAAATCCTTGTTCTCGTACAAATTACCGGTTCAAACCAAAACAGTCACTGCAACATACAATACATAACCAACATGTGACACATGCATGTATGATAAATTAACTTCTACATGTATGTATATGTAAACAACAATGCCGATTATACAACGAATAGTATGGATTTTGGTAAGAAGATATCAAAGAAAATGAATAAACTTCAATCAGGTTGGATTTACAAGAACGGAGACAAACCTTGACGGCGCAAACCGCAAACTTCAATCATGAAGGAAGTATTGAAGGTGTGTATGCAAAAAAAATCTGAGAAGAATTTCTAGTTTTCTGAGTCTCTTGTTTTATACGAATTATACTCGACAAGAAAAAGGATTAGCATTCGTTATTTTATGCCTAATCCTATTCTAATTTGGGATCTAATCTCATTATGTTTATAATGAGCCTTGTTCAGCCCAATTTCTAACAATGTATGTGCTGCTAGACGCGGCCCAGCCCGCCCCCTACCGGCAATTTTTCTAGCCCAAAATTTTAATAAACATAATTTAAAGAAGCATTATATTATGTTTTATTTATTTTTTTTAATTTTTTTGTTTTCTTTCTCTTGTAAAGAAGGTCGTATACCTATAGAACCCCCTCTCCAAAAAAAGAAAAGAAAAGAAAAGAAAAGAAAAAAATATTTCATAATCCTCTTATGTTTTGTTAGCTGGTGTCGTCTAGATGATGATGTATCTAAGTATCACATCTAAGATCTTGCAAAACAGCAGCGTACCATCTCCAAAATTTTATTCCAAGCTTTTGCCCAGGTTACATTATTGAAATATATTTATCAAAGAAGTGATACTTGTCAAAATTTTCTAAAAATAGTCAGGCATACATCCATCTCCCGAGAGACTAAATTAAACTAAAGTAATTAATTGATGATTAATTACAATAGTTAGACATTGAAAGAAGAAAGAGGAATTACAACAGAAAAAATAACAGTAACAAAGTAAACTAATCATTCAAAAACAATTAAAATAAACAAACTACACAATGAAACGCGATAGATATAACTCTACTAATGCTGCTTTCTTTTAATTTTAAAAACTCTTTAAATTTTATTTTAGATCAGCCCGTCGATTTCTCAACTCATAAAGTTAAAACCATCAAACATAAAGAAGAATAATACGGCTTGATAACTAGATCTAGTACTCAATTATAAATTCTAGAAAACACTAAATTCATAAATAAATTATTGTTAAAGGGAGAGAAAAGATTTTTGCTAACCTTGATTAATCCCTTTTGATTCAAGTTTGGAACTCCCCAATTGGAGCTGCTCTATTCTGTTCTGAACTTTTTTTTTTGGGGTCAGCTCTTCGCATGGATGAAAAAAAATCCTGCTGGGTTATATTTATAGCTAATTTAATAACTTTTTTAATTCCTAGACAACTTCATCATTGATATATTTTCAATCATAACTGAGTTAGGACTCACTAGTTGTATTATATTATTATCTTAGCAATATATTCTAATAATAAGCACAGATTTAGAGTCAGAATCGTATTAGAATTGTGATATTGTCTGTCAATTTTACCTTTGCAAGGAGGAAAAAAAATCACAATATACAAATATTAATGCATTACTTAAGACACTTCAACTGTGACTCGGATTAGCACAATAAGTCGGTCCAGTCCGGTCTAATTGGGCTGCATTCATGTATAGAAAGATGTAGGTCTGGGATTTTTGGTTGCATGTGAGTTCATTCTTTTCAGTTACTAATTATGAAACTTTATTTCAATTTTTATTATTAATCATGTCCTTAATCCGGTAGGTTGAACTGGTTGTCACGTGATCATTCATTCCTACCTTTAATCACGTATCTTAAACTAAACTGGCACAATCCGGCCCCTCAAAAGAATGATGAAGGCACCACAAAATTCCCCAAAAATTATTACTTTTTGACTATTTCATGAAAAGTCCAAAAAACCCTCCTTCGCATCTTCTCCCACGCTCCCTCCCCCTCTCTGGCCATCCCCGCTCCCTTTCTTTTCTTCTCTCTGAGCCCTTTGGGTCATTTTTGAATATTTCAATTGAGTTGGAGAAGACGATAACTTGAAGCAGAAGAAACAAATTAAGGTGAAGCAGTTTCGTTTTCAGGCGATTACCAGTTTCTTTTTCAAAAGGAGTATGAATAAGATTCAATTCGTATTTAATGAAAATTTGTTTCTAAAAAAATAAAAGATCTAAAATTCTTCTTAGATCAAGGAGATCAACTCCTAACAGGATTGATCAAGATTCTTCAAGCATCCAATTATAGCTAAGATCATCTCATAATTCAACTAGGAGTTGTATTGTAAAATCTTATAAATAAAAGTTGTAACCCAGTATTATAAATTAGACCAGAGGAGCAAAATAAATTTTTAGTGAACAACTATGTAAGGCCTAAAAGTCAAAAATTTGCTGATGACACAAGTCTCTCGTGTTAGTTCAATTTTCTCTATTATCTCAGCCTATACTCTCTCTCCCTCTCTCTCACACACACACACACACTGTTTCCACTCTTTTGGGTACATTAAAAGCCACGTTTGATGGTTAGAACAGAATAGAGTTCTCTCTCTCACTGTCTCGCCCTACTATCATGCACAATTTTAAGCGTCCCAACTTGGACTCCAAGAGCACTGGATGCTTTCTAAACGGCTAATATAAAAAGTATAGTGATATTCTGATTCAGTCCTTGATGGTACTAAAAAGTTGGCAATTGGAAATGAAATTTTTTTTCTTTTTTTTTTTTTTTTCCTTTTTCACCTCAGTTCGTTTCTTCGCCAGCTAAAACTCTTTTTTAATGAAGAGTAGCTTATATCGAGTAACTCTCATATTGAGAAAAATGCAAAAAACACTAATTGAGCCTAGACACATCAGCTTCTTTAGTGAATCTCACTATTAAAATTGAAATTTAACATAAATAAGGATTCATATTTTATTTTAATGAGAAATTAAATCTATTTCTAACATATCTCAAAAGCTCTCACCGAGTTTGGATCAAACCACTAGGCCGACAGGCCAATTGCCCACCCCACTCCCTCGTCCTCCGTCCGAGCAGGACTATCAGTAAATCCACAGTTTAAGACTTGTTTGACAAATAAAAGAGATGAGAGAAAACTGACGGCTGTCACTTTTCTCAAGCTTTAGCTTTCCTGAGGAATTATTAGTGGTGGGCCCCGTAATATCATTTTTCTAACTCATTTTCTCTCCAATTGGCAGTGAAAGTATAGTAAAGAAAATATTGCATAAATTTTCTCCACTTTAAATTTTTCTCAAAACAAAAAGACAAGAAGGAGAGAGAGATTGAAAATTAACAAATGCCCCCCACAACAAAACCCCCCACTTTCGGCTATTCTGCGCAGAAACAAACAGCCCCTTGAGAGATCCTGTACCGGCTTAGACTGCGACTGCTGTGCATGCCCGCACGGCTAATTCTATACTTTTTCCTGTTGCGACTCACTCAGATTAATAATCTCTCTCTCTCTCTCTCTCTCTCTCTCTCTCTCTCTCAAAGTCAGACCATGGTCACGTAATCTATGGTCCCAGGATCACTATTCCTTTTAATCGACAGAATAATAACAACAACAAAGCAAATCTAGTGAATTCTATTAATCTCAGCTCTTACAGTGGCAGCGGCAGACGGGAGCGGGCAGTACGCGACGGTGGGGGAGGCGGTGGAGAAGGCGCCGGTGGAGAGCGAGAAGAGGTTCGTGATCTACGTGTAAGAGAGGGGTTTACAAGGAGAATGTGGAGATCAAGAAGAAGAAGTGGAACATTATGCTGGTTGGGGATGGGGTTGATCAGACCGTGATCTCTGGGAGTAGGAATTTTGTCGACGGGTGAACGACGTACCGCTCTGCCACCGTTGGTAAGTAAAACTTTTAGTACCATCTCGGTTAAAATAAAAGAATTAATCGATTTATATAACGTAAATGGACCCCGCCATTCGAGCAATGAGGATTGATGCGCCAGTGCGTATTGGGTTCTTGCACTCTCGTCTCGACTTCTTCTGGCTTTAGTTACGTTACTATTACTATTTTTTTTTTTAATAAAGCATGCTTTATGCAGACATAAATTTGATCCAGCTTTAGTGACATCGATTCAGGCCCATCGTACGGCACCGACGCTGATAGAATGGTGCAGATCTGGACTAAGCCTGGGCTAACACCATGCACTTGCAATGACTGAAATAGGCCGTCAACGGTCGGGTTTAGGACAGGTACAAGATTATTAGACCTGACCCGATTACCGCGGGTCTAGAACATCAATTTTCATACTCGGACCCAATTATTCACAGGTCTAGACCCGATTTCCCGGTCCAATTAGTTTGGTGCTCTCTCTCTTGTTTCACGTAACGCCCTCTTCGGTCAAATCCACGAGAAACGACGTCCATTGCGATGTCGGTGTTGTCATGCCCCAAGAGGCCGACAACGGATGAGATGGTGTTGAGGGCGACGAGATTGGGGTTGAGGTGGGCCCGTCGCGGAGGATCTTGAGTTTCCGTCGGTAAACTTCTGATCTTGAGATTTTGGATCTCGTCGGCGAACTTCTCGAGGTTGTCGGGGCACTTCATGCAGGGCTCGAGGTTGTCCTTGAGGCGACGGTTGAATGTGAAGACGATCTTCTTCAAAGCTTTGAGGTCGAGAAAATCGGTGCCAGAGTTTTGGAACCTTAGATGGTAGGGGTGCCATCGGATCGGATACGGATCGGATATTATCTCTACCATATCCATATCCGCACCCAACCTTCGGATACGGATACGGATACGGATATTGACGGATGTGAAAAAATGATATCCGTATCCGCCAAAATCGGATATCAGATATAAATCGGATATTAGCGGATCGGATGTGGATACTAATCGGATATGTTAAAATGGATATGGTTAAAGATAAATTAAACAAAAATACTTATATTACTTTTTATCACATCTACTACAATATTAAATGTGATACATACTATGATATTATAGTGTACATGTCAATACATTCATCGTATTCATTGTCATTTGACTTCTATAACAATAGATTACACGTCTTCCGGTGCTAAATGCCGATTCGGATGCCATGGTTGATGTCGAAATACTCAAAATATCATGTGGTGCTCTTGCAAGAATCAAATACTTTTCACTATTACTTTTTTACCAACTCAAAAAATCAAAATTTAATACCTTATTCCATTGAAGAATAGTCTTCTCCATACCGATATCATTATGAAGCACGCAACATTCGGATATCGGATCGGATACGAATAAGATATTACTTTTACCATATCCGTATCCGCACCTTCCTTTCGGATACGGATACGAATATTGACGGATGTGAAAAAATGATATCCGTATCCGGATTGGAGGCGGATTCGGATGCGGATATCCGCGGATAATCCGTATCCGGTGGCACCCCTACTTGACGGCCTCGAGGAGATAGGGGTCAAAGATTGCTCCGTTGGATTGGGGATGCGGCAACGATGGTGGAGAGTGATGGAGAGTTAGGGTTTGGTTATTAATTTAACGGGTTCGAGTCTAATTAAGTATAGTTCAAGTAAAATTAGATCCGACTCGTTTATTAATTAGGTAAATGGGTCTGGGTCTTATTCAGGTCCTGGTCCAGAATATTTGTTCCCATATCCGTCTAATCAGACCTAGTCCAAGTCAGATCCTGATCCAGATCTGACTCATTGACAGGCCTAAACCGAAATAAGGAAGCCGTAGATCAAAGCCAATAGCAGGTATTATTGAGAGAGAGAGAGAGAGAGAGAGAGAGAGAGAGAGAGAGAGAGAGAGAGAGAGAGAGAGAGAGAGAGAGAGAGAGAGAGAGAGAGAGAGAGAGAGAGAGAGAGAGAGAGAGAGAGAGAGAGAGCTGGCAAATGGTCCATATTCAGTTTGAGGAATTAATTAAGTGGAGAGAGAGAGAGCTGGCAAATGGTCCATATTCAGTTGAGGAATTAATTAACTTGGTCCACTTGGGTGCAGAATTTAGATCATGATGTTCGATCTAATCATCTTGAATTTCGTGCAAAGTGATTCAATTTGTGCTCCTCTGACAAGTGATCCAAAACGTAATAACGTTTAGGCTACTTAGGGTCCCAATACTGTCTTTCAATAATTTTGTTACCTTATACTTGTTCTCCACTATTTTATTTATTGTTAGGGGCAAAAAAAAAATCTAAATTACCTATTTTATGACTGGACTCGAGAATATAAAGCATTTGTCCAACCATCCTTGCATTACACACGAAACATTGTCAATATATATTATAATCCAAGTAACGGGATATTGTTTATGAATACTACAATGAACTATGTCATCAATGGTGATAAAAAGTCTACTTACATGTGTTGTTGTGACTCAGACCTGTTCTTTCACAGGCTCTAGCATATATCGTTGGAACAAGCATTATGATATTCATTAAATTTCACAAGACTTGGAGGTTTGAATACATTTTGTAGTCGTTACCACAATTTTATGTCTTGCTAACTCTGCTCGAGTTTCTCCTGGAGCTATCACCTCAATTTGTTATGATTCACGGTTAATTTATGCAGTATTTCTGTGGAGATCGCGTGCAGGGGTGGTGTCCATGTGCCTGTCTTTATTGATCCAACAAAATGCCTATTGCTGTAGTCTGAAAAGCATTTCTCTTGTCGTATTCTACTTGATTTGGACCCTATTAGGTCTAGACTCCTCCTCCTTTATTTCCTTCACAGGATCCTATTAGTTCTGTTCATGGGTGTGAGCCACACACACATACAATGGGAGGGCCAATCCCGTATTGACACGTGTATTGATCCTCTTATAATATGTCGTGTGTGGGGGCCTCATACATATATTATAAGAGATTATAAGAGGTCAAATTCACGTGTCAATACGTGATTGACCCTCTTATTGTATGTGTGTAGCTCACACACATGAACTGAATCAAAAAAACATTGCATGTCACCTCTTCTTGCATGCCTGCCGACGATTTCCATTCTCTCCTGTCCGTCCGATCATATCAACTAGGCCCCGACTAGCCATCCAACGGTGGGATAGGGTGTCATGGAGAGCTCTTCTCTTCCAAAGTTGATGTCAGTCCTCCTCATGTCACACTCCCCTTGCTGGTGTCCTCTTTCGTTACTAAAATCGCGGCATCTCTCTCCTTAGTATTGATTCTGCCTGTATCGAAAGCAACATTTTTATGCCTTTCAATGCGTCATCTCCGGCACCGTCGACTTCATCTTCGGCAATGCCGCCGCCGTCTTCCAAAACTGTCAAATCCTAGCCCAACTTCCGTTACCCAACCAAAAAAACTCCGTTACGGCGAAGGGGCGCAAGGACCCCAACCAGAACACGGGGTTTTCGCTCCAGTTTTGCAACGTTACAGCCGATTCGGACCTGCCAACAAGGTGAACCAGACCTATACGTACCTCGGCAGGCCATGGAAGGAATTCTCGCGGACAGTGGTGATGCAGTCGTACTTAGGCAATGCAATCAGCCCCGAAGGGTGGCTAGCTTGGCAAGGTGATTTCGCGCTCAACACATTGTATTACGCCGAGTACATGAACTATGGGCCGGGACAGGGCTCACGAATTGGGTTCGGTGGCCCGGCTACCATGCGATCAGTAGTTCGTCTCAGGTGGTGAATTTTACGGTGGCTCAGTTTATCGATGGGAATCTGTGGTTGCCGTCGACTGGAGTCAAGTACACGGCGGTTTTGGCATGAGTACATAGTTTGTAGAGAACAGGATGGAGCCATTATGGAAGAATTGTCTTGTATTGTTCCTCTCGTTAAGTTTGAGGCTTGAGATATTATTTGTTAAGCAACTAGCTTTCTTTTGTTTGATAATCACGGAAAATTTTCTGTTACTGTCGTGTTTTGTGTTCTTTTTGTGTTTTATAGATGTCATGCGTTGTTGAGCTCGCAGGGTTTGCTTGTGGATGCTCCTTCGCGGGTTTGTTGTGCGTGTATAAGTGAAAGGATGAGCAAACAATAGTCCCACACCGCTTGGGAGACAACATTTTGATCGCTTTATTATAGAGACTCCAAGTCCACCACCCGAGCAATGAGAAAAGTGCCAGTGCTGATTGGGTTCGTGCACAGTCTGCTGATTATTGATATCAGATTGGCTTTAACCTGAGCTCAATTGTTTTTGTTATTTTGTTTAATTGGCTCAATATTATTTTTTATTTTTGTTATTTTGTTTAATTGAATTACTAGATGTGACTAATTTTTTCTACTGCTGTTAGCTTTTTATTGGATATTGACAAGGGCTAAGGCACCAGAAAACTATACAAAAAAAATAGAATCGCAACTAATCATCCTCAAATCTCCGAAGAATCGTGAGATTCAAATTCTGAGCAACTATGTAAACACACATCGCAACTAATCATCATTTACTTTATGTACATTTTTTTTTAATTTTTGTGAATAGTTGGAGCCTCTGTACAAATGGGCACTTGCAAAATAGACTATATATCACGGTGATGTAGTGATACTCCCATCTACTTCTGGCACTGGTAATTCAAGTAATTTACTAGGTCTATTAAAGGTAGGCAGAACTTAGTCGACCGAGACTTGCAGAAGAAATTCAAAATGGGATTTCAAGCTCGAACATAAAATCTCCAAAACTTAAATCAGATATAAAAGAAAATTAATGATAAATTATAAGTATAAATGCTTGCATGGGAATTTTTTTTTTTTTTTTTTATAGATAAAATCGTGAGGTGAGCGTTTCATTAACAAGAGTTTAACAAAAACAACTCTAAGAAAGAAGTGTGTAAAGAAGTACGGAACGCCATACCCAATTGATCATTCAAAATAAAAAAAATAAAAAAATACAAATATAAATAAAGATAAAAATCCACCGGAGCACTATTGGAGTTCCACCCACATCGCCGACGTCGTCTCGATGCATGGCCCCCTCGCCGACCCTCCAACCTCTCAGCCATGAAGGCCTCCATCTTTGAGTCCAGTCATACCCGATCCGTCCTCATCACCCACGCCGCTGCTCCCGACGAGGAGTCCGTCGACCTCGCCCGTGGCCACATCTGTGGAGCTCAATGAGCACATTCCCCAGCTCGACGACCGCTCCGACCTCTCCGCCAAGAAGTTCACGTTCGCCGAAGGCCCCCCGACCTCAGCCACCGGCACTGAGACCCGTCGACCTCGATCGCGGAGGAGAAGCTAGAGATATTTAAGCCGTGGAGACGCTTGAGCAATACTGAAGCCCTTAAAATCAAAACTTTATGAAGTCGTGTGTTGTTGAGCTCGCAGGGTTTGCTTGTGGATGCTCCTTCGCGGGTTTGTTGTGCGTGTAGGCAAAAGGATGAGCAAACAATAGTCCCACACCGCTTGGGAGACAACATTTTGATCCATTTATTATAGAGACTCCACGCCCATCTTTCGAGCAGTGAGGAGAAGTGCCAGTGCCGAATGGGTTCGTGTACAATCAACTGATTATTGATTGATGATCGGCTTAACCTGAGCTCAATATTAGTTGTATTTTTAGTTTATTTTGTTTAATTGAATTATTTGATGTAACTGTAACTTTTGCCCCCCACCTCTGCTGTTAGCTTTTTTATTGGATATTGATAAGGGCCAAGGCACCAGAAAACTATACAAAAGAAGCAGAATCGCAACTAATCATCCTCAAATCTCCGAAGGATCGTGAGATTCAAATTCTGAGCAACTATTTAGACACACTTCGCAACTATTCATCCTTACTTTATTTATATTTTTCTTTTTAATTTTGTGAATAGTTGAAGCCTCTGTACAAATGGGCACTTGCAAAAAAGACCATATATCACGGTGATGTAGTGAGACTCCCATCTGCTTATGGTACTGGTAATTCAAGTAATTTGCTAGGTATATTTAAAGGTAGGTAGGCAGAACAGTCGCCCGAGACCTGCAGAAGAAATGCAAAATGGGATTCCAAGCTCGAACATAGAACCTCCAAAACAAAAATCATATATAAAAGAAAATTAATGATAAATTATAAGTATAAATGCTTGGATGGGATTTTTTTTTTTTTTTTTTTTTTTGAGATAAAACTGTGAGCAAATTGTTGGAGGAGAGAGTACAGTAGAGGAAGTGAAGTCATGCCAGGTGCTGTTGAAGACTGCCAAGGAGTCTACGACGAAAGGCGACGGAACAGCAGGCAGGAAAAGAAGCAGCAGCAGAAAATTCAGGAGGTCGGTCGACCGGACCGGTCGACCGACGTGCACGAAGTGCACAGGTTGCTCCCAGGTGTGATCGGTCGACCGGACCGGTCGACCGAAGATGGTCTGCAAGTTTTTTCAGAGCTCTCTGTTGGGATCGGTCGACCGGACCGGTCGACCGATGAGAGTCTCTGAAAACAACAGAGCTCTCTGTTTGTTTCGGTCGACCGGACCGGTCGACCGCAAGATGGAAGTCGGTCGACCGGCCGGTCGACCGACAGTCGGGTTTTGGGCGAAATCTGCTGTTTCGGGAAATCATGTATTTAAGCTCTAATTATGTTTTAGGGTTTGTAGTGCTTTTGAGAAAGTATAGCTGCGGATTCTCTTGAGTTCATAGAGATCCAGAGCTATTGTAATCCATCTTCCATAAAGAAATCTCTCTCCGTGATTGCCCCGAGGACGTAGGCAAGTTGGCCGAACCTCGTTAGATCTGGTTTTTGCGATTGGCTGTTCTTCTAGTTTGTTTTCATTGTTCTTGGTGATTGAGATCAGGTGGATCCTCTAAGGGTTGTTGTCTCCGAGCACATCAAGTGGTATCAGAGCTCCAGGTTACGCTTGGGATATTCTGAAGATTCGAAGGGCTCCAGAACTGATCAGGTGGAGATCGTGTGTCGATCTCAGGTCAGAGGCATTGGTGTTCAAAGAGATCGTGTGTCGATCTCAGGTGGACGCAGGGAGGGCTCGTTGAATCAGGGTTGGAATAGATCTGGTGAGAAACTCAAGCTAGGGTTTCAAGGTAGAGGTAAAAAATCACCTTTTTATCTCAGAAATAGATCTATTTTGCAAGTATTTGATCTTCCGCATAGTTAGAGGGTCAAGGAAAGGATCTCAATGGCAGAGGAATCTAAGTCTGTTAAAACAATGAACAACTCCAGGATTGATGTTGTTAAGTTCAATGGAACTAACAATTTCGGGATGTGGAGGTGTGAGGTCATGGATGCATTGAATGCACAGAACCTCGAGGACACGATCCTTTTGGAGAAGAAGAAGGACACTACCACTGATGATGAGTGGGCAAAAATGAACAGGTCGGCATGTGGCCTGATTCGCTCATGTTTGTCACAAGATATTAAATATTCTGTTCAACATGAGAAGTCAGCAAAGGATATGTGGAATACCCTCGAGAAGAAGTACCTGACAAAGAGCGTGGAGTCAAGGCTGCAGCTTAAGAGCAAGCTGTATTTGTTCAGGATGCAGAGGGGAAGCACAGTAAATGAGCACCTAAACAGGTTTACAAAGCTTCTTACGGATTTGCTGAATGTGGATGCCATTATAAGTGAGGAAGACAAGTCAGTCGTTCTCCTGAACTCTCTTCTACCGGAGGAGTATGAGATATTTACAATGACATTCCTAAATGGAAGGCAAACCTTAGACTATGATGAGATATCGTCAGCACTGATGAGTTATGAGAAAAGGAAGAATGAGAAACATTCTGGGAGATCTAGTTCATCAGCAGAGGCTTTGGAGGTAAGAAGCAGGAGCTCATCAAGGAAAGGCAAGGAGGTGAGAGGAAGATCGAAGTCAAGACCGGGCTTAAGGGATCTTAAGAAAGACCAGTGCATGTATTGCAAAGAGTTTGGGCACTGGAAAGTTGACTGTCCAAAGCACAAGGGGAAGAAGAAGGAATCAAAATCTGAGACAAATCTGGCAAGAGTGACAAAGGCTGCTAGCAGTAAATCACAGGCAGAGGATTCAGGTTCAGATTCTTCGGTATTCTCGTTTTCAGTTACTACTCCTGTTGTAGGTTATTCGGGGGAAAACGAGTGGATCCTGGACACAGGTGCTACATATCATGTATGCCCTAATCGAGATTGGTTTACTAGTCTTGAGAAGCTGGAGGGATGTTCGGTCGTCATGGGCGATGATCATCCATGCATCATGGAGGGTGTAGGCACAATTCCTATCAGGATGTTCGACGGGATGGTAAGGGAGCTGAAGGAAGTGAGATATGTCCCTCAGCTGAAGAGGAACTTGATCTCAGTGGGTGCTTTGGAATCATTGGGGCTCGGTGTGTCTATTAAAGAGGGTGTTCTTAAAATGACGAAGGGCTCAATGGTGGTGTTGAAGGCCAACCGCAGGAACAATTTGTATTACTTGAAGGGTAGTACAGTGACAGGGCAGGTGGCAGCTTCGACCAGTCAGAAGGAAGATCAAACCGACTATGGCACATGAGGCTGGGACATGCAGGGGAGAAATCTATGCAAGCTCTTGTGAGGAAAGGGCTACTGAAGGGTGCAGAGACCTGCAAACTGGATCTGTGTGAACATTGCATCATAGGCAAGAAGACGAAGGTGAAGTTTGGTACAGCTTCACACTGCACCGAAGGCATTCTTGATTATGTTCACACGGATGTATGGGGACCCACAAAGACTGCATCAATAGGGGGAACCCATTACTTTGTGTCGTTTATCGATGATTATTCTAGGCGGTGCTGGGTGTACACCATGCGACACAAGGATGAAGTCCTAGAATTGTTTGTGAAGTGGAAGGTTAATCAGGAAAGGAGTACGGGAAGAAAAGTCAAGGTCCTTCGTTCTGACAACGGAGGAGAGTACAAGTCAGACCCTTTCCAGAAGCTATGTCTTGATGAGGGCATAGAGAGACACTTCACAGTGAGGGAAACTCCGCAACAGAATGGGGTGGCTGAAAGAATGAACCGGACTTTGCTAGAGAAAGTTCGGTGCATATTGTCGAATGCAGGATTACCAAAGAAGTTCTGGGCTGAAGCTTTGGGGTATGCATGCCATCTCGTCAACAGGTTGCCGTCATCTGCAATTGGGGGGAAGACCCCTCTTGAAGCTTGGTCAGGTAAAGCTGCAGAAGATTATGATGCGCTCCGGATATTTGGATGTCCAGCCTACTATCACGTAAAAGAAGACAAATTGGATCCGAGAGCGAAGAAAGGGGTGTTTGTTGGCTTCAAGAAGGGAACCAAGGGGTTCAAGATCTGGGACCAACAGGACAACAAATTCATAATCAGCAGAAATGTCATTTTTGATGAGGCCTCGATGATGAAGCCTACAGTCTCTCAGCAGGTGGAGACTGAGAAGACCAAGGAGCTATTGCAGCAGGTGGAGAGTGATGCAGATCCACCATCTCTAGAAGACTCAGTATCTGTGAGGATCATTCCTGAGGTGACACAGGGAGGTGATCAAGTTGCAGAAGAAGATGCTGAGGTTGTTGAAGAGGATCAGGAACAGGTTATGGATACAGTTCCAGATCCCACTGCAGTTGGAAGACCAAGGAGGAATACTAGGAGACCTGGCTGGCTCACTACAGATATGGTAATTGTACATGCACTTCCAGTTGTTGAAGAAGCCATTCCATCTACGTTTAGGGAAGCTGAAATCAGTTCAGAAGCAGAGTTATGGAAAGGGGCCATGAATGAAGAGATGCAGTCTCTTTATAAGAACAACACATGGGAACTGACCAAGTTGCCCAAGGGGAAGAAAGCCATAGGGTGTAAGTGGGTATTTGCTAAGAAGCAGGGATCACTCCAAGAAGACAAAGTGCGCTACAAGGCAAGGCTGGTGGCTAAAGGCTACGCACAGAAAGAAGGGATCGACTACAACGAGGTGTTCTCCCCAGTTGTAAAACACTCGTCTATTCGGATCCTATTGGCCTTGGTGGCACAGAACGAGTTGGACCTTGACCAACTTGATGTGAAGACCGCCTTTCTCCACGGCGATCTTGAGGAGGAGATCTACATGACTCAGCCCAAAGGTTACAAAACTGCAGGGAAAGAGGAGTTGGTATGCAAGCTGAAGAAATCACTGTACGGTTTGAAGCAGTCTCCAAGACAATGGTACAAGCGATTTGACAGCTTCATCAGGAAGAAGAAGTACACAAGAAGCCATTATGATCCATGTGTGTACTACAACAAGTTACCATCTGGTGAGTATGTCTATCTACTACTTTATGTAGATGATATGCTAATTGCTTCTAGGTCAAGATCTGCAATTGATTCTCTGAAGAAGACTTTATCGTCTGAGTTCGAGATGAAGGACCTGGGAGAAGCAAGGAAAGTATTGGGTATGGAGATCACAAGGGATAGGGAAGCTGGCAGGATTAGCTTGACTCAGAAGGGCTATCTGGAGAAGGTACTGCAGAGATTTAATATCGGGAAAGATACAAAGACTGTAAGTACACCAATGGCGCCGCACTTCAAGTTGTCAGCGAAGATGTCTCCAAGGAGTGTTCAGGAGCGTGAGCATATGACTCATGTACCATATGCCAATGCAGTGGGAAGCTTGATGTATGCAATGGTGTGTACAAGGCCGGATCTATCACAGGCAGTTTCCATGGTTAGCAGATATATGCATGATCCAGGTCAGGGTCATTGGGAAGCAGTGAAGTGGATCCTGAGGTACATCAAGGGTACTGTTGATGTAGGCCTCGTGTTTGAGAAGGACAACACTGGGAAGCAAGAATGCATAGGGTACGTGGATTCGGACTATGCTGGTGATCTTGACAAACGCCGGTCGACGACGGGGTATGTTTTCACATTCTCACAGGCACCGGTGAGTTGGCGCTCCACACTTCAGTCCACAGTTGCGTTGTCGACTACAGAGGCTGAGTATATGGCCTTGACCGAGGCCATGAAGGAGGCGATTTGGCTTCAGGGATTGTTAGATGACTTGGGAGTGGAACAGGAGATCTTGAAGATACACTGTGACAGTATGAGTGCCATTTATTTGGCAAGGAACCAAGTCTACCACGCAAGGACGAAGCACATCGATGTCAGGTATCACTTTGTTCGGGAGATTCTGGAGGAAGATGACATCAATTTATTGAAGATTCATACTTCGGAGAATCCGGCCGATATGCTTACAAAGGTGGTGTCGGGAGTAAAGTTTGCACACTGCAAAGACTTGCTCCAGATCCTTCAGGTGAAGTGAGCTTGTTGAAGCTCATTTGGATGAACTACGGATGGCTTGATCCCTTGGGCAAGGGGTACGTAGGCAACCAGATTGGTGCAGCCGCTTTCGAGTCGGTGTTCGGCTCAGATTTAACAATCTTCACCGAGGTGGAGAATTGTTGGAGGAGAGAGTACAGTAGAGGAAGTGAAGTCATGCCAGGTGCTGTTGAAGACTGCCAAGGAGTCTACGACGAAAGGCGACGGAACAGCAGGCAGGAAAAGAAGCAGCAGCAGAAAATTCAGGAGGTCGGTCGACCGGACCGGTCGACCGACGTGCACGAAGTGCACAGGTTGCTCCCAGGTGTGATCGGTCGACCGGACCGGTCGACCGAAGATGGTCTGCAAGTTTTTTCAGAGCTCTCTGTTGGGATCGGTCGACCGGACCGGTCGACCGATGAGAGTCTCTGAAAACAACAGAGCTCTCTGTTTGTTTCGGTCGACCGGACCGGTCGACCGCAAGATGGAAGTCGGTCGACCGGCCGGTCGACCGACAGTCGGGTTTTGGGCGAAATCTGCTGTTTCGGGAAATCATGTATTTAAGCTCTAATTATGTTTTAGGGTTTGTAGTGCTTTTGAGAAAGTATAGCTGCGGATTCTCTTGAGTTCATAGAGATCCAGAGCTATTGTAATCCATCTTCCATAAAGAAATCTCTCTCCGTGATTGCCCCGAGGACGTAGGCAAGTTGGCCGAACCTCGTTAGATCTGGTTTTTGCGATTGGCTGTTCTTCTAGTTTGTTTTCATTGTTCTTGGTGATTGAGATCAGGTTGGATCCTCTAAGGGTTGTTGTCTCCGAGCACATCACAAATGTCCCTGGCATTTCACTAATAAGAGCTTAACGAAACAATCCTAAGAAAGAAGGGAACAAAGATGTACGGAACACCATACACAATTGGTCTTTCAAAAGAAAAAGAAAAAGAAAAAGAAAAAGAGAGAGAAAATACAAATAAAGGTAAAAATTCACCAGAGCTCCACCCGCATCGCCGACATCGTCTCGGCTTATGCCCCTCGCTGACCCCTCCCACCTCTCCGCCATGAAGTCCGCAATTGCTGAGTCCAGTCATACTCGATCCGTTCTCATCACCCACGCCATTGCTCCCGACGAGGAGTCTGTCAGCCACTCTTGTGGTCACATCTGTGGAGCTCAATGAATACATTCCCCAGCTCACGACCCTCTGCCCTCTCTGCCAAGAAGTCCGCCTTCGCCAAAGGTCCCCTGACCTCAGCCCCTGGAGCTGAGACCCATCGACTGCAAAGGAGGCGCTGGAGATGCTTGCATCGAGGAGGTGCTTGAGCAATGCTAAAGCCCTTAAAATGAAAACTACATGAAGCCCTTACGATATTCTACTCAAGACCACGGAGGAGAAGCTGGCATGACCCACAGCCGATGACAAACCCAATCGGCTGGCCACCCCTTCTCACCCTCGGCCGGATCTGACACCCCCGGCACAGATCCACCTCGATCTCGTCACCTTCAACACCATCCTCGTTGCCGAAGCTTGCATGGGATATTTGTATCTTATTCATAGTATATATCCTTTGATTCATGACACTATACTCAATGGGACCGGAGAATCCCTTTCCAACTACAATGCCCATGGCATGCGGGGTTCACTGTGATATTTTTTCTACACCGACACTCTATGCAACCTCTCATATCCATCGGATCGAGGCGCTCGTTGATCACACAGGCCGGTTCAGATCAAATATGCGGCAGACCAAGAATCTGGTTAAGGGTCAGTTTAGTTGTTGTAAGTGACCTCAAGTTGTATGTTGTAAGTGGTAAATTTTTTTACAATTGTAAGTGAATTACATGCAAATAAGTTTTACAGTATTTGGTTGGTAATATAAAATTGTAAGTGAGAAAGGGTATTGTATTTTACGGTATTTGGTTGTCGTAAGTGAGAAAGTGACAATTGCGACTTACGATTACAGTGTTCATCTGTGTCGTAAGTCTTAAAATATATTTGCATTTCACTTACGATCTATTTGCAACACAAATAGTTAATTTTGTGTTCATACAAATCTCACTTACAGATCACTTGCAGCATAAACAATTAATTTTGTGGTAATGCAAATCTGTATTGCAGACAGTTAATTTAATTAGATTAAATTTTTATTATTATTAAATTAATATTTTAAATTAAGAGAATTTTTAATTTATTAGATTAAATATAATTATTAGATTAAAGTTTTTATTAATAAATTAATAATTTTAATATTAAAATCTTTTTTATTTCGGCATTAATCTTTTTTATTCTTAGATTATATATTGTATTTCACTTAACTTTAATTCTTATTTTATTTATTGTTTAGTAATATTAAATATAAATTTAATAAGTTTTGATTATTGGATTATTTTTTAATTATTTAATATGTCTAATTTTTAATATTTTTAATATGTACTATTTCAAATTTTAAATTTTTTAATATTTAATATGTTATATTTTAATATATTTATTTAATTTTATTTATTAATATTTAATGTTACTATTTTTAGTATTTATTGGTATTTTAAAATCAACAAACAATTAATTTTGTGATTAATTTTTCTGTTTACGAGTTACAAATTCGCTTGTTTGATTGTAGTAAGTCATGAGTCGTAAGTAGCAAATACTTTTACAATTGTAAGTGAGTTACATAGAAAAGTTTACATGTTTGTTTGATACTGAAAAATTGTAAGTTAGAAAGTGTATTATGGTTTACAGTGTTAGGTTGTCGTAAGGTGTAACTCGTAAGTAAAAAAGTTCACCACAAGATTAACTATTTGGTGATTTAATAAAAATTAAATAATTTAAAATAAAATTTAAAGAATAATAAAAAATAAAGTTATAAAGTAAGAATAATAAATACAATTAAAATATTAAATATTAAATTTAAAGTTATATATTAAATAGTTAAAAATATTAAATTAAATAAGTAAATAATTAAAGTAAATAATTAAATTTATTAAATGAATATAAATAAATAAATATTAAAAATTAACAATTAAAAATTATTAAAAATATAATATATTAAAATAATAAAAAATTAAAAATCAAAAATAGTTATCACTAACAATTAAATATTTTAAATATTAAAAATTAAAAAAATTATCTAATAATCAAATTTATTAAATTTATATTAAATATTATTAATCTATAAATAAAGTAAGAACTAAAATTAATTGAAATACATTATAATAATTTAGTAATAAAAAGTTTATCTCGTAATAAAAAATCTAATATTAAAATTTATTGAATTATTAATAAAAAATTTAATCTAATAATTATATATAATTTAATAATTAAAAATTCTTATAATCTAAAAAAAATAATCTAATAACAAAAATATTCATCTAATTATAATTAATTATCAGCAATACAAATTTATATCACCACAAAATTAAATATTTGTATTATAAGTGGGCTCCAAATAAGACTTACATGTTACTGAATTATTATTATTATTATTATTATTATTTTGCATGAAGTGATCTGTAAAGGAAAGTCAATGTATGTCCCTGTCACTAGATTCCATCTTTATAAATTAGATTATATTTGCTGTCACTTCCTTTAGGAATTTTCTAGTCTTGGTGACCAGTAACCTGAGTCAGTCATGACCTTGGATGTTTAGTCCTTTAATGGGCCTTTTTTCATGAATAATGGAATCTTATTTATGTTATTTTTTTAAGAGCTGCAACTAGGGGTGCCACCGGATACGGATTATCCGCGGATATCCGCATTCGAATCCGCCTCCAATCCGGATACGGGTATCGTTTTTTCACATCCGTCAATATTCGTATCCGTATCCGTATCTGAAAGGTAGGTGCGGATACGGATATGGTAAAAGTAATATCTTATTCGTATCCGATCCGATATCCGAATGTTGCGTGCTTCATAATGAAATCGGTATGGAGAAGATTATTCTTCAATGGAATAAAGTATTAAATTTTGATATTTTGAGTTGGTAAAAAAGTAATAGTGAAAAGTATTTGATTCTTGCAAGAGCATCACATGATATTTTGGGTATTTCGACATCAATCATGTCATCCGAATCGGCATTTAACACCGGAGGACGTGTAATCTATTGTTATAGAAGTCAAATGACAATGAATACGATGAATGTATTGATATGTACACAATAATATCATAGTATGTATCACATTTAATATTGTAGTAGATGAGATAAAAAGTAATATAAGTATTTCTGTTTAATTTTTCTTTAACCATATCCATTTTTAACATATCCGATTAGTATCCGCATCCGATCCGCTAATATCCGATTTATATCTGATATCCGATTTTGACGGATACGGATATCATTTTTCCACATCCGCCAATATCCGTATCCGTATCCGTATCCGAAGGTTGGGTGCGGATATGGATATGGTAGAGGTAATATCCGATCCGTATCCGATCTGATGGCACCCCTAGCTGCAACAGTCGCATTTAGGGGATTATTTGGGCTTGTTCTTTGGATAATTTATAGTCAATCTGTTGAGAAAATTGAAGAATTAAAAAATAAAATTTTGAGCTGAATTAAGGCGAGATCTGTTGATAGAATCAATCGGATAATGGTTGGAGTATGTTCTCCTTCCATTGGGATGAACGTGGTATATTCACATATTCAATCTTGTTTTCGAATGAATGAGATATTCAAGTCTAAAGTTAGCCTAATTCAAAAGCTAAAAGGGACTAAAAGATTGCTCAAATATTTAGCCTCACATTGAATATGAGGTGAAAGTTTGAAGTGTTTAAATAGAGAAAAATAAGAATAAACGGTGTGTCCTTTTGGTACATGGAGCTTTTGTTCTCGATTGGGAGGAAACCATGCCCACATGCGCGCGCCTCGCCCGCTGGCGCCTAAGCTCGGGTTCGGGCTTGAGCTTGATAGCGTAGCCAACCCGGTTCTGCGCGGATCCAACCCATTTTGAACCGGGTCATACGGGTGCGATGCTACAGCGGTTCCTGTCCCTGGATGGTTTGACCCTCCAACGGATTCACACACAGAAAATAATTCCTCTCTTCTTTCTCTTACAGAATTCAGATCTGAAAGAGATTCGCTACATACCTAGCTCACTCTAATTGTCGTAACTTATACATGGCTATACTGAAATATTTATTAGTTGTAAGATCTATTCCTGCATCTAACACAATCTAGTTATATTTAAGTTGTTTATTCACAATAATAATAGAAAAACTATTGTGCTGTTATTTTGCATTTTGAGGAAGGATGTAAATGGTACCAAAAGAATCCAACGATCTATTTTTTTAGGTGACAAAATCGGATTCGTATTTGAAATTCTAAGCTCAGACAGTTTCAATGTAAATATCAGCGTATTAGATTATGGCCTTGGATTTAGGATATTCTAAGCTCACACAATTTGGACCCAGTCGGAAATTTCGCAATCTAACCACAGTTGATTCATTTAAACAATTAAAAGAATCTCAATATTAGGTCAAAAGTCCATGTCATCCAAAAATGCAATCCTTAAACGTTCAATCAATATTGTCTCAATGGAGGAATTTATTTTATTATTTTTTAAATTATCAAGTTGTATTATTTTGTCCACCGCTTCCCAATGTTCACGTGTTCCCCAACTATTTCCAAAGCTTTGTCTCTTCCACTTGATCTTTCAAATTTCCCACAAATTTCATGATCTTCGTCATCTCTTTTTTCTTTGTACTTTTTTGCTGGAGTTGTCCACTGATCACGGTTGTAGAGACGATGTACTAAATAAAAAAGAGAAAATAAAAATGAAGCATATCTTTCCACATTCTCCTCAAAAAAAGAACAAATTTTCTAATTCCACCGGCGGTCCTACGAGTCTACGTTCAAAGAACTACAATTGAATTGCACATGCAAAATGTCCTCTAATGCCATGCAAAATTAAAAAATTATAATAAAAATAATAAATCTTTTTTAAATAGTTTTAAATAATTAATATAACTAAATTTGTCAGTTTGTGCAGACTCGTTGCAAATATGGGCACATTTCTCTTGTCTCTTAGGCCTTTGCTTTTTGGGGGCCCATTCAACTTGCAGCCCAAAATGCAGAACCCCTCACTTTACTCCAAAATTAATGGACTATTATTGTAGTATCTCTTTGGGATAAATACGCGAAAAGAGACCACATGAAGCAGTGCACTCCTCACCCTGCAGAAAAGAGTCACAAGATGGAGTAGGAGGCGGCCGAAAAGTTTGTCTTTTTGCACATATACCCATTAAAAATAATGGGTTTTGCTTTTTTTTTCAGAATATTTTATATTTAATAAAAGATTCCACAAAGAAAATATTAGAGTATATACTTCGATGAAAATCTGAGTGTGTAATCAAAATCATATGTATATGTATCAATTTCATTATTTTGAGGAATGGGTGCAATTCATGAGTACTATCTGATTTATTTAGAATAATTATGTGAGAGAGAGTTAAAATTGGCCATCAATATTCGAAACCAATACCTAAACGAATTCTAATGCATCATTTTATATACAAATTCTGTGGCTATAAATGAACTCGTTCAACAGCTAAACGAATTGAACCTAGAACTTCCCCCAAAAAAGCTTATTTATACTCTAAACCCATCTTACCCAAAAAGGAAAAACAAAAAATCTACTTCTCACACTTTTCACTAATTTGATGGCCTCTTCCCTGCTCCACCTCTCCCTACTCCTCCTCCTCCTCCTCACATCCGCCACCTCCATCTCATCCACCACCGGCACCACCACTCTCTCCACCATCAAATCCATCTGCCAATCAACGCCATTCCCAGACTCCTGCCTCTCCTCCATCAAGCTCTCCATCTCCATCTCCATCAACAACCCCCTCTCCGATCTCCTCTCCCTCATCCTCCACTCCCTCACCGCCGCCCTCTCCGACTCCGCCGCCCTCCTCCCCCTCCTCTCCTCCTCCCACCTCACCGAGCACCTCCGAGGCTCCCTCCTCGACTGCCACGACCTCCACCTCATCACCCTATCCTCGCTCAACAAATCGGAGCAAATCATACGATCTTCAACATCACCAACAACCAACGTCGGCGAGCGCAAGCTCGCCGACGTCAAGGCCCACCTCAGCGCCGCGCTGACCAACAAGAACACGTGCCTCGACGGTCTCGAGGCCGCGACCGGGCCGGGGAAGGACGCCGTTGTCCGGTCGTGGGTCGCGGCCTACCGCCACGTCAGCAACTCTCTTTCACTCGTCTCGCGGCCTGGCGTCGGCCCGAAGAAGAGCAAGGGGAGAAGGCTCCTGGCGAGGAAATGGAGATTTCCCGACTGGGTGTCGAGAAAAGATCGGAGATTGCTGCAGACTGGAGATTACGATGGATACGACCCGGCGTCGGTAATGCACCTAAAACCCATAAGTTTCAGTTTCAATATCTGAATAGTCCCAAATAATTATCTTATAATTAAGTAAAAAATGAAGAGCATTAAATAAAACATTGAATTTTTATCTCTCAACTTAAGTTTTTGGGTCAGATATTTATCGTAATCTACATTTTATAGTATGTGTGAGTTTGTTGATTTTGCACTAGAGCTTTATTAACAAGAGTTTAATGAAACAATTTTTAAAATGCAGATACTAACGGTGGCCGCTGACGGGACGGGAAATTTCACGGCGATCAACGATGCGATTGCGTTTGCGCCGAACATGAGTGATGACCGCACGGTCATCATCGTGCGGGCGGGGTGTACGAGGAGAACGTCGACGTGCCGGGCTACAAGACAAACATTGTGATGCTCGGAGAAGGGAGCGACGTGACGGTGATCAGAGGGAACCGGAGCGTTGGCGACGGGTGGACGACGTTCAGATCGGCGACTGTCGGTGAGTGTTGCAGGCTTACAATTTCAATTTTCAAGTTTCAATTCGATCTGTCATTATTAGTACAAGTGACTCACGTGATAGCTAGCTAGCAAAGCAAGTGGTGTCCGTATCTCTGTCCACATGTGATATGGACTCAAAAGCAGACAATTGAGTTGAAAAGAGCAAAACACATCGATTGATATCGAGGAGTAAAGGAAGTTGATGACGTGTAAATAACAAATGCATTACAAAAAAAAAAAATTGTAAATTGAACGAATAATGAGCTTTTACTTAAAGGTTGAAGGCAAGAAAAAAGTTTGCTTTGATAGTCATGTTATTAATTGAGCAATAACAAAAAACTGTACAAATTTCAAAATTCTCTAGGTTGCAACATCCAACTCTATTAACAACCCCCACCGCCGATCCCAATTTTGCAGCCGTCTCCGGTGAAGGCTTCCTAGCCCGTGACCTCGCAATCGAGAACACGGCCGGCCCGGCCAAGGGCCAGGCCGTGGCCCTGCGCGTCAACGCCGACCTCTCTGCAGTCTACCGTTGCATAATCGACGGCTACCAAGACACCCTCTACGCCCACTCTTTCCGCCAGTTCTACCGCGACTGCGACGTCTCTGGCACCGTCGACTTTATCTTCGGCAATGCAGCAGTCATCCTCCAAAACTGCAACATCTACGCGAAACTGCCAGCGCCGGGCCAATCCAACGTAATCACAGCCCAAGGCCGCGACGACCCTAACGAGGTCACGGGAATTTCGATCCAAAACTGCTCCATCGTGGCCTCTGACGACCTCGCGGCCAGCAATGGGCGGACCAGGACCTATCTGGGCCGGCCATGGAGGAACTTTTCCACGACAGTGTACATCGAGTCGTACATTGACGACATTGTCGACTCGTCTGGGTGGTCGAAATGGTCGGCCGACGACGACGAGATTTTGAGCACGTTGTACTACGGCGAGTACTCAAATTATGGGCCTGGGGCCGGGACCGATGGGAGAGTGAATTGGGCTGGCTATCACTTGATGGAGTACGATGAGGCGTACAGTTTTACGGTGTCGCAGTTCATATACGGGGATCAGTGGTTGGATTCGACATCGTTCCCCTACGATGATGGGATTTGATTTGTTTTGGTGATGGGATTTGTTGATAAAGAGACATTTGATTGTGATGAAGTTGTGATTAGAGCTAGTTAAGCTCGAAAAGGATTAAGAAATCCTTACTTAATTGTAGATGTTGACTTTATAGTCAACAAACTGAAGTTATTTTTACTTTGCAAAAGATGAATATGCTCGTTAACTTTCCTAAATTCAATTGGTTGGTAATTTTTGATTGGTTTTACAACTTGATTCACAACGAGTAACTTCTTCCAAAACATCTAATGTCTATTGTAGAAGATTCAAATTTATTGGCAAACTGGTAGTGAGGCCTGATTCCCTAGCAAAAGGAAAGAGTAAATTGTGAAAGTCTCTAGTTTAATTTCCAATTATGTTTTTCTACAATATATATCGACAAACTGTATATAATTGATAATCAAACACCTAGACAATTTTTACTTTTTATTTTCTTTCGTTCTGTACAACAAAAGTATATTGACAATTTTTGACCTATTGTTTAAAAACTTAATTCTTCATCACTGCATTTATAGTTTATCCATGGTTGAATATTGTCTTATTATTATTTGTTTAAGGAAGTAAGTTAATTTAGAACTTAATTTTGTGCATGTCAGTTTGAAATCTTGTACCAGTCCATGAAGGCTCCCTTTTATAATAATTTTAACAAAAAATAGAAAGAAGAAAAAAAATTGAAAAGGTTTTTCAATATTTTGTCTCTTGAGCAATTGCTCCTGCTTGAGTGAAGTTGGCCTTTTCTAGTTTATTTCTACCACGGCAATACCCAAGTCCTACCCTTTTCGGGAGAGGGGCGCCACCTGTTCCCACACAACAGGTAATTTACCTGTTGTGTGGGAACACACACACAACAGGGTGTGTGTGTGTGTGTGGGTGTGTGTGTGTGTTGTGTGTGGGCACCACCTGTTCCCACACAACAGGTAAATTACCTGTTGTGTGGGAACAGGTGGTGCCCCGAACCCTTACTTTCTACGAAGGCCAATTTTATTTAGAATTTCAGAAGTATTTGAAAGAGGCCTGTCAACCTTTGCATTGTTTGCTTTGATCTCTCTGTATGAATGTAATCTTTTCCTTTATTTTATTTAATAAATATCAAGGTGTAGAAGATACTTATTCTTGTATTATTGTGTTTTATGTTGTAGGTTTGTACATTTCAGGATGTTAAACTTGAGAATGAGTCCAGTGGCATAGGTTTATGTGCGTGCATTGAAGAGGTTTCATGTAATTACTCCCACATCGGTCGGCAGAATTAAAAGCTAATGTTTAAATGGAGGCGTTTGGTGCGCACGAAAGGAGCGGTGAGGATATGTTGCTAGTGCGGATTGGGTTCCTGCACGGTCAGCTGAATGTTGATGATTGGCTATAACCTGAGCTCATTTTTCTTTTTTTTGGGCTTCGGAATTCTTGAGCATCCATATCTAAATTCATTAAGAAATCAAATCTATTTTATTTTAAAGATTCATAACTTGTCCGATAAACTATCAGATCCAGTTTTTATTATCCAAGCTACAAAAATTGATTAGGCTTCGGTTAGTGGATTATTGGACTGTAATTGTCAACTTCGAGCCTCTAACCCACTCAAAAATACCCTAGAATTAGTCGGCAAAATATAAAATATGGCCTAAATTAACCAATTAGATTCATGCGTGCAAGCCACACAGTCATATTACAAAATTCTGAGTTGACACGTGAATAAAATGTTAGATTTAAGACAATTATGAAGTTTTAAAATTTTCAAATCCTCCCTTGCATCATATTCAGTTGTCAATGTAGAATTGACCCTCTTATAATATGTGTATATGGCTCACATACATCATAAACCGAATCCTGAGCCAGCTCAATGGTCAATAACTAACTCTCAAATCCCAGCCTCAAAGCTCTCTCAACCATGGCCTTTTTAGAAAAACCACAACCCTCCCTCATTCTAATTATAAAGCTCACCACCAGTCTCCCCTCCCATCTCCCCTTCCTTCCTCTCTGCCTTATATTGCATTGCCTCTCTTGAGAGGCAGAGAGGAAAGAAGAGGGAAATATTTCCCATAAAATATATATATATATACATATATAGAAAGAAAGAAATTTCAACCATGTCTGCATTCGGGGACTTCGGCCCTCTCTCCGAGCGCCGCAGGGCCGAGAAGGAGCAGAGGCGCCGCAAGCACATCATGATGGCTGGCAGCGCCATCTCCGTGATCATCGTCGTCGCCGCCGTGGCCGCCGTGGCCGTCGTCTTCGTCAACAAGAACGACAACACCAGCCACGGCAAGAAAGACAGCGGCGACGCAAGTCACGGCAAGCAATCCCCCGCTGTCGGCACGAGTACCAAGATGGTGGACAGCATGTGCTCGCGCACCGACCACAAGGACACGTGCGTCTCCAGCCTCACCAAGGCCACCAACTCCACGTCCAAGCCGAAAGACATCGTCAAGGCCGCGGTCTCCGTCGTCTACGACGCGGTCGGCGAGGCCTTCGGCAAGACGAGCCTGCACAAGTCCGACGATCCCCTCATCCAGGGGCCGTTGAGGTTTGCGACCGCCTGCTGGACGACTCGAAGAGCGATCTCGAGGACACCATCAACAAAATCGAGATCAGCAAGCTTGAGGACCTGCCCAAAGCTGGGCCCGTGCTGAACGTCTGGCTCAGCGCCGTCCGGTCCTACCAGGAGACCTGCGTGGACTCATTCCCCGAGGGGGAGCCCAGGGACAAGATGAAGGCCGAGATGAAAGTAGTCAACGAGCTGACGAGCAACGCGCTGGCGATCGTGACCAAGGCCGCAAGCTTCCTTGCCGCGCTGAACATCCCCGGGCTCAACCGCAGGTTGCTGGAGGCTCATGTGGACGAAGAAGGGTTCCCGTCGTGGGTCGAGGAGGATGAGAGGAGGACGTTGAGGCAGAGCGCGGCAACCGGTCTCAGCCCTAATGTCACCGTCGCGCAAGACGGGAGTGGACAGTTTAAGACGATCAACGACGCTCTCAATGCAATGCCGGTCAAATACGAAGGAAGGTATGTCGGTCCTCTGCATGTTAAGTTGAATATGCATGCAAGTTAGATTAATTACAAATAGAGATGAGAACGGACGTATTCATGAGTTCTCATTAGACATATTCAATAAAAATTATTTTATAAGAATATAATTTTTTTTATAGAAAAATTTCTATTGAGCACATTCAAACAGGGGCTCATGGATAAGAACATTCTCATTTCTAATTAAAGCTGAATAAATCAACTTATATAGCGTTTCCTTTATACTCTAACTGTTTATTCTTTTTTGGGAATATTTGTGGTTTTATAGATATGTGATTTATGTGAAGGCGGGTGTATACGACGAGCAAGTGATCATCCAAAGAAAGAAAATCAATATCACTATGTACGGAGATGGTAACCTAAAAACAATTGTAACTGGAAACAAAAATTTTAAGGCTGGCGTTCAGACTTACATGACTGCCACCTTCGGTGAGCCCATTACAAAAATTTCATGGACCCATAACCAAATCCTAGTATTATCTCTAATATAGATGCATACACGACCTGTTATCTACTCATGTTGTTTTTTTCACGTCCTTCAGCTGTGGAGGCAGACGGCTTCATGTGCCTCAACATGGGGTTCGCCAACACAGCTGGCCCCATCGGCGAACAGGCCGTCGCCCTGCGTGTGAAGGGAGACTGCGCCGTGTTCCTCAACTGTAAAATGGACGGGTACCAGGACACCCTCTACGCCCAGGCCAAACGGCAGTTCTACCGCAACTGCATCATCACCGGCACGGTCGACTACATGTTCGGGGACGCGGCCGCAGTGTTCCAGAGCTGCGTCCTCGCCGTCCGCCGCCCGGGTGACAACCAGCAGAACATCGTCACGGCCCACGGCCGCGTCGACGCACGGGAGAGGACCGGGTTCGTCATCCACAATTCAAGAATCATTGCCGCAGACGACTTGGCGCCCGTCCAGGCCAACTTCAAGAGCTACCTCGCGAGGCCGTGGAAGCCGTTCTCCACCACAATCTTCATGGAATCGGAGATTGGCAATCTGATCGAGCCCGTCGGGTACCTGCCGTGGGGGAACACCGTCGTTGGCCAGGACACGTGCACCTACGCCGAGTACAACAATCGGGGCCCCGGTGCCAACAGCGAGCAGAGGGCACCGTGGAAGGGAGTTAACAAGCAGCTGACCCGTGAGCAAGCAACCCAGTACACGCCATCGGCGTTCATCGTCGACATCGTGGGCTGGACCAAGAAGTACGACGTGGTGGTGCCGTTGAGGTTAGGGTTCTTTCAATGAGCGAGAGGAGGCGGCAAAAAAGAGGAGAGGTTGGGGAGGAGATGTGAGTGTAAAAAGTCGCATAATTGAAATTGGTTGGGTATGTGCAAAATGTAGAGATTGATGGATTGCATGGCTGTGCGATCCATTTCTATTAAGTTTAATTTCATATATTGAGGTACCAAGAACTTGTATGTACCCATCCTGGTTTTGTTGTTATTTAGGATGCAAATTAGAAGATTGATTCATTTATTATGTCCTGCCATTTCTGATCACTAGATTCTTCACGCATGCTATGCTATGCAATCGTATCTGCACGAGGAATTGACGGAAATACTAATGATAAACAAATAATCTTTATGTTTTAACAGAAAACCATTTTCCACATTACATCTCAAAATTACTCAACCATTGGGGAAAATAACACAAAAAGAAAGGAAAAAAAACCAAAGAAGGAATAACAATAAAAAAAGTTTACAACAATGATCCTCTCACAACCCAGAAGAGTGAGGCACCCCACCCTTTGAAATCCAGGAGCTCCCTCCCAAGAATTCCCCAACCGTAAACTTAGCTGCCCGTTTTGAGTCCATAGCTCTCAGCCCCGTCCACTTCACTCTACCCGTCACCACTGCCCCGGCCCCAAAATTCTGGAACTCCGAATAAAATATAGTTTCCGGCGCCGTCGTCCCGTTCCACGGCATCCACCCGGACCGGGCGATGAACCCGTTCATCATGGTCCTCATGAACACCGTCGTCGAGTAGGGCTTCCACGGCCTCCCCAAGTAGACCATGACCGAGCTCAGGTCTCCGTAGGGCCACACGGTGCAGTTGTGGATCGAGATTCCCGTGTTCTGGTTCGGGTCAGCCTTGCCTTGTGCCGTGATTGTGTCCTGCTGGCCCGGCATTGGGACGCGGGGAAGGATGTTGCAGCGCTGGAAGACTACGGCTGCGTTGCCGAAGATGAAGTCGACGGTGCCGTAGATGTTGCATTCGCGATAGAATTGGCGGAGGGAGTGGGCGTAGAGCGTGTCCTGGTACGCGTCGAAGCGGCAGCGATAGAAGACGGAGCGGTCGGAAGCGGAGAGCAAGGCTACTGCCTGGTGCTTATGTGGGCCGGCTGTGTTGCGGAACCCCATGTCTCTGGCAACGAATCCCTTGCCGAAAACAGCTACAATTCGCGAGGGTGAAAAAACTTAAAAAGATTACTTTTTTAAGACTAATTTGTTCGAAACTATCATACTGTTTTCTTTTAAAACAAAATCTTAAACTATCAAAATCTCAAAATTATATTATAAATTATTCTTAGATGTTCTAAAAATTCTCAAAAAATGTTATAAATAACTCATCACGCAGAGCAATCCCACACATGTTACAGATTTTTAAAGAGCCATACCAAAAATTCATTAACTATCTTTGTGTATTTTTTATTGTCACTAATGAATTTTTTCTTCAAAATCTGTATCATGTATGAGATTGTTCTATATGGAAGGTATTTCTAACTTTTTGAGATTTTTTTGAGAACATCTAAAAAAAATAGTGTGTGGTATTATTTTGAGACTTTGATAGTTTAAATTTTTTTTTTGAAAAACAGTAATATTTTATGATAGTTTTGAGAAAATTACCTTTTATTTTTAAAAAAAGATGATAATACTACGGGTTGTTTCGTTAAAAGACTAGTAATAGAGATGAGCTAGACTACTTAATTTTAATTTTAAAGTATCAAGAATGTGAATTCTCTCTCTTTGAATTGATTGAAAAACCACCCAATTCAAGATTCAACCTTCATAATGTAGCTAAAATTTGTCCCTTATATGTTAGCAAGTGTCTAAAATTTTTTCAATGATCTAAAATTGTTTAAAATTTTGACTATTTTAATAAATGAGTAAATCATAATGAAAACAATTTAAAGATTACCAAAGGTTGCAGTGGAGTAAGTCGGCGTGCCATCAACGAAATTTAAGCTGCCGGAGACTGTGGTTGCGTCCATGCCGTCGCCGACCATCACCACATTCCACTTGTTCTTCTCAACCCTGACATTCTCGTAGTAAATCCCCTTCTTCACATAGATCACGAACCTCTTCTCGCTCTTCTCCGGCACCTTCGCCAGGGCCGCCGTTATCGTCTTGTGTTTCCCCGATCCATCTTTGGCCACCACTGCATCGGCGTTCCTCTTCAATTCATCTGAACTCTCGAGCAATCTCCGGTCATGGTGCGAGGCCCACAAAGGGGATTCTTCGGGTTCATGACTCATCAGTCGCCGGAGCCTCATTGAGCCAATGTAGTCAGACGCCCCCGAAAGGATTGCCAGGCTGTTGCTGGTGAGCTCGGTCGAGTTCCTCATCAGCTCGGCGATCCTCACCTTCAAACTGGATGCAGCATTCGCAAATCCATCGATGCAAGTGTGCTCGTAGGTGATGGCCGCGCTGAGCCACGTCTTGAGGTCGTCGACAACCCCATCCGATGAGAAATCACCGGACAAAACCGTGTCATTGAGATAATCAACGGCCAGTTCAATTAGGCTGCCGCAGTCTGAGAGCGCGGCGAGTGACATTTTGTCTAATGCTTCCCTGACTCCGACATTCTGAACATGCTTGCTCGCCTTCGCTAGCTCGTTTATCGCGGCCTGGACCGATAAATGGAAGATCTGAACCGGGTCGGGTTGTGTCGAATTGGAGAGGGAAGACAAAGTCGCAAGGCAAGATTCACGATAGAGAGTGGAGTTGCAGATGGCTTTGATGGATGTGGCGAAGGGGTTGCGATGATCCTCTGGGTTTGACGTGGTATCAGAGCCATCTTTGGTTGCGCAAACAACAAAAACGATTATTGCGACGAGGACCAACGTGGAGATGCTGATGATGGAGAGGCGCTGCGTCCTTTTCCGGCGAGCCTCAAGGGTGGCTTGGTCGGCGAGGTCGATCTTGCCGTAGGATTTGAAGTAATTCATGGTGGGATTTGGCTTTGAGGGGTTTTTTTTGGGACGAGTGAATGCTTCTTGGCTTGCGGAGGCGTATTTAAACTTGGAGGGAAGAGTTTTGGTGGCAGACGTGGAAGCAATACTTGTGATTTTGAGTCACAAGCCTTCGTAATGCGTGGCAACTCATTTGGACGTGGGAGCACATTTTGTAAGGACTGGATCCAGCTTGTTGACACACTGAGCTCGTTCAAAAGCATGGGACTCAAAGTTTGGGGATCTATCTCAATGACTCCATTATTTTTATTTTTCTTTATTTTTTATTTTTTATTTTTTATTTGAGGAAAATCACTCAACTAATTTGTAGTAAACAAATGGGTCAGGCATGACCCGAGAATCCCATTACTCAGACTGAAAGAAAGCCCGGCCCAACCTCAATCCCTCTCATTATCTAGGCCAGGGATGATAATGGGTCAGGGCCAGGCCCTTGACCCGGCACGGTCGAAAATAAGATTATGACTGGGCTTTATTCTTAGGTAAGGGCCCTGGCCTTGACTCTGCCCGATCTCGACTTAATTTCACAAACTATCAGACTATTATGAATGTTTTTTTGTTTTCAAAAATCATAAATTTTGAAAATTATAATAAACTATTCTCAAGTATGTTTTTTTCTGATAGTTTTTGGAAAATTTAAGAAGGCTTTTATGAAAGTTCATGATAGTTTCTTATATTTTTTTTTTGAAAAGTTTTTGTAATTTTTTGACTTGGATGAATGTTCATAATAGTTTTCTTAAATTAAGCCTCCCGATCTCGGTTCATTTGGAATCCTTGTTCAGGTATTATCCTACTTTAGTTTATTATTATGAGGTTATTAAGACATTTTTTCCCCTTCTTTTCGCACAAGTTCATAGCTCATAGTAACCCTTAAAGAATAAGGAAAAAAGAAAAATATAAAACCGTACTAAGCTGAACTTTATTTCATTAAAGAGCTAAGAATGAAACACTATGCTTCAAACAAACTTGTAGACAATTACAAGTTAAGAGACACCTCCTCACCGTGCAGCCAATACATCATCGTTTAGCGTGTGTGTGCCCGGGGGTTGACTTGTGTCATTCCGGAAGAATTTTAAGCCGAATTTTTTCCAATCAAATACCAACATCTGACATTCAAATACAAGATATACTTTGTTGAAATTGATCTGTATTATTTCAAGTATCTATGAATCAAAAATTAAATGTTTTGAATACTTTTTACCCATGTATTTAGTAGAGAAAAAAAGACGACCTAAATAGTGAGTTGTTTAGTCTAACTGTGTAAAACATTTGAAACCTAACAAAAATTAGTTTGTTGAGATTTCTAAATGTTTAGATCATGATCAAATAGCTCGATCGAGAATTTATTTGTATAAAGAGATAGATCTAACCAACTCACTACTTTTAGCCGTCCATTTTGCGTCGCTTGATGGATGGACAGAAAAATATTCAAAACACTTAAATTTTGATTTATAGATACTTGAAATAATATAAATCAACTTCAACGGAGTGGAGCTTGTATTCGAATGTCGAAGGGTTATATTTGAGCCCGAATCTTTCCAGAATGACACAAGTTTGAATATATATATATATATATATATATATATATATATATATATATATATATATATATATATATATATATATATATATATATAGAGAGAGAGAGAGAGAGAGAGAAATGTAAATCAGCTGACACAGGAGGCAAATTCGTCCTATGTCGCACTCAAAAATCATATTTTCCGAATGAATTTTCAAGATCCGACCGTACATTATCATCTTCATATTCTAAGATATACACATATAAAAAATCAAGTGATTTGAAGTTCGTTTACTCATTGATCCAAACGTTCTATTTTGTTCTATTGTTAAAAAACCGTTAATGTTTGAACCCAAAAAAAAATGTAATAAACAAACTTCAAATCACTTGATTTTTTATATCTATATATCATAGAATATGCAGATGATAATGTGTGGTCGGATCTTGAAAATTCATTCGGAAAATATGATTTTTGAGTGCGACATAGGAGGAGTTGCCTCCTGTGTCAGCTGATTTACATTTCTCTCATATATATATATATATATATTAGAGAAATGTAAATCAGCTGACACAGGAGGCAACTCCCTCCTATGTCGCACTCAAAAATCATATTTTCCGAGTGAATTTTCAAGATCCGACCACACATTATCATATTCATATTCTAAGATATACACATAAAAAAAATCAAGTGATTTGAAATACGTTTACTCATTGATCTAATCGTTCCATTTTGTTCTATTGTTAAAAAACCGTTAATGTTTGAACCCAAAGAAAATGGAGTAAACAAACTTCAAATCACTTGATTTTTTATATGTGTATATTTTAGAATATGAAGATGATAATGTGCGGTCGGATCTTGAAAATTCACTCGGGAAATTAATTTTTGAGTGCGACATAGGAGGGAGTTGCGTCCTGTGTCAGCTGATTTACATTTCTCTCTCTCTCTCTCTCTCTATATATATATATATATATATATATATATATATATATATATATATATATATATATAGAGAGAGAGAGAGAGAGAGAGAGAGAGGTTTTTCAAACTTTTGTCTACCTTCTCAATTTCTGTGTACTTCAACGTAAACAGAATATTAGAGGTGTACATAATTTATAAGTTAAAAATAATTAAATATTTATATGATATGAATAATTTGCAAATTATGAATAAATTGTTATCAACAAATCTTTAACAAAAAAATTTTAATACGCATTTAGCATTATTGAGGGTAGACAGTAAAAAATTAGAGAAGGGTGGAAAAAAATATAACATATATGCAAAAAATAATCTCTGCAGAAAGAATTATCAATTATAAAAAAGAACTATCCATCTTGAGGTGGGACAGAATTTAGAAAAGAGTGAATAAAAAAAGTCTCCAAGTCTACTTATGCGACCAGCACGCGTAAGTATTAAATATCCGTCACACGAGCGGGCCAAATCAAGTGAGATAAGACACAAGGACAATATAGTTAATATGAGAATTTTTTTTTTGGGTGTTTTTCACCATACATTCTTTTTTTTTGACTGAAAGACAATTTTCCCAATTAAAAATATATACCATTACCTCTACATAAGGACTTGAATAATAAATCACCTATTACAATTAGTGGAACCCTGAAAAGAATCACCCACTTCTAATTACAAAACCTCCTCTCTAAAGCAGCCCGCCAGAATGGGGAATCCCAGGCAACCAAGCTTCCCCTGTGGTGAAATTGTTCACCGTGAAGTTGGAAGCCTCTGCTTCATCCATCAAGCTGTAGCCCGGCCACTGCACCCTCTGGCTCGTGTTAGCCCCGGGCCCGTAATTTTGAAACTCACCGTAAAACAGCGTGTTCAGCGCGAACGTCCCGTTCCATGCCACCCACCCCGCGGGGTCGACCAGGCCGTCGATGTACGACTGCATGTACACCGTCCTCGAGTACTCCTTCCACGGTCTCCCTAAAAAAGTTTTAGTGGAATTCAGATCGGACTGAAGGTCAGGAGTGGCGAGGACAGTGCAGTTGTGGATCGATATCCCGGTGGTCTGGTTCGGGTGAATGCGCCCCTGCGCGGTGATGGCATTGGTTTGGCTCGGCAAGGGCTTTCGGGCGTAGATGTTGCAGTTTTGGAAGACGGAAGCTGCATTGCCGAAGATGAAGTCGACCGTGCCATAGATTTCACAGTCACGGTAGAACTGACGGAGGGAGTGGGCGTAGAGGGTGTCTTGGTAGCCCACGAATTTACAGCGGTAGAAGCTTGAGAGATCTGCACTGTTTCGCACTGCGACTGCCTGGTGCTTCTCTGGTCCGGCCGTGTTCTCAAAGGTTATGTTTATCGCTATGAACCCCTCGCCGTGCACCGCTGAATTCAAATCAAGGCCAGAATGTCAAAGGAATAGAATTAGAATTATAGCAATAACTCTGTCAGGAGTAGATATTAGTACAAACCAAATGTTAGAGCAACAATCAAGATCTAAAATAGATACAAGTCCAAATTGTCAATTCTGTTGAACAGTAAACTCTGATTGAGTAATTTTTAGTTTTAAACCTCCCTATATTAGATATAGAAAACAACTTAGCATGCAACTATTTTATCTGACATACAATGTGGTTGGTAACCTAATGCATAAAGTAGAAGTTATGTAAGTTTAATGCTAATTAGTAACAATAATACAGCTAGAAAAGAATCTGCTTACAAGTTAAAGTTGAAAGATTCTTTATGTTATCAAGATTCTCATAACCCAAAAAACCTAACACACCTAATTAAGCATCTCAAATAAGTGGATCAATGCAAAGTGAGCAACTTGAGGTTGAGCTATTACCAAATGTAGCGGAATTGTATGTCGTCCAGCCGTCGATCACGCTGCGATTCCCCGTTATCACCGTCTGATCAACCCCGATCCGATCATGATCAAGTTCTTCTTGTTCTTTGCCACCACGACGTTCTCGTGATACACCCCGGGCCCGATGAATATCGCCGTGTAGCCACCGTCGATTGACGTGCCGTTGGGGGCAAACGCAACGGCGTCTCCTATCGTCGTGAAATTCCCCCTTCCGTCCTGGGCCACCGTCACCCACTGGCTCAGCGGGACGACGCTGACGTCACCTTCGAGCAGGTGGCGTCCAATTGCCGGTCCATGGAACTCTGTTAACAAAGTTTTTTTTTGTTACCACAGGGGCACAAGGAAGAATATGCAATTTTGTGAATGCGGAGGGGGTGTCATGAAAACGCTTGGTTTCTGACAAAAGATACGTGATGGGATCGATCCACAACGTAAGCCCACGGTGAATATGGCGAGTCGGCACGTGGATTTCTGCCAGCAAAACGAGGGCGAGATCTCTCCGTGGGACCCGCTGACAGTTTACGGTGGGGCCCCTCGGGCCCATGCACCGGCAAAATCGGACAGGTTATAAATAGACCAGACCTACTTTTCATGTTACACCCTTTTAAAAGTAGTATGTTCACATGGTATTCTGTAAAGTTCTAAATACAATGATACATTTTTTCGTTTTCGTTGAGTTACTTGGTCCACTATTTTTTTTTTTTTTCAAAAAAAAAAAAAAGTATCAGTCGTAGCCACAAGTTGAACCCGCGATTTTCTATAACCCACGCTAAATTCTTTACCAACGACTACGAGTGAAGTCTAGCTAGCTACTGCACCTATGATATTATCAGTTCCTTCTATGATATTACTCAGTCTGTATCATATTTATTGCCAAAAGAAGCACAAGTCTTTGTTTCTGGTGCAAATTCTTTGAACTGCTCAAAACATTTTGGCCCGTAGCATAGAGCTGGTCCCAAAAGTAAGCGTTAAAGCAGGAAAAAGTGTGAGACAACAGTGCTGGCATGTAAAATTTGCAGACGAAAGGTAAATTATGCAAGAGAAAAACAATTGAAGGTACTTATACGTAAAAATCCACATGAATCTCTAAATCTCTCTCACCTGAACCCGTTCCGGCCGCCCCCCCGCTCTTCCGGTCCAGCGCCGACGTGACCAGCTCCAGCGACACCCCGTACAACCTCGTCTCGTTCGAGAACGCCCCGTACAGCTCCGAGAAGCTTCTAGAAGCTTCCAAACCGTCGTAGCACGTCTGCTGGTTCGTCACCAGCGCGCTCATCAGCGTCTTGACCCGGTCGACCCCGGCCTGGTCCAGGACAACTCCACGCGGTCCAAGCTCGGCCTGGACCGCAAGCAAATAATCCGCGTTCAGGGCCGACAGCTGGCGGCAGTCGTCGAGGGCCGCACGGCCCGCTGCCCCGGGCTGGGCCGCACGCGGTTGGGGCCCCTTGGAGAGGTAGTTGTCGATGACCTTGGCGGTGCGCTTGGCCTGCTTCAGCGCCTGCTTGACGGAGTAACGGCCGTAGTCGTAGGGGTCAGACGGTAATTTTATCGGGGCGAGGACGGCGCGGCAGAGCTTGGGGTAGAACGAGGTCTTGCACGCCGCTGACGTGGACTCGGAGCAAACGGCGGTGACGGCCGCCGTTAGCAGGAGCAGGAGGAGGAGAGGAGTGTTACTCGACGGCATTGTAACACGTGGCTGGAAGTGGAGTTAATACTGATACAGTGAAGGGAGAAAGGGATGGTTGGGGGGTATTTATGGAAGGAGAAAGCGCGTGAGATATGAGGAATTGGAATGACGAGACTGCCCTCGTCTATTTTTACGAGGGGAGTTAGTAACTCAGTAGTGGGTGAGGTTGTTAATGTGGAGTGAAAGTGAAGATAGAATAATGGAGGTGGGATTGGTTGGTGTTATGGGGGGAGCAATAACTAGGAGTCCAGAGAGGAGTAAAGAGATTTTAGTGAAGTCTGTAGAAAAATATGGAAGTTGGGGAGATGGGAGTAGAGGACAAAGGAGTTTGGTGATTTGTTTTAATCTTACACCTAGGAGTTAGGTGATGAGTTTAATCACTTTAGGGGGGTTGTACTTGCATGTAGGTTTGTCACATGGATGTTAGTTTGTTAGTATATTGGACTACTTAATTGCAAGTAAGCTAAAATATATGAGGGTAAAGTCCTAATAAATTTATGTTAATCTATTTGTGAATTTATGTTAATTTATTTTGAGTTTATATAACTAGCTAGAAATAGAGCCTTGTAAGCTGGAGTATGCAAAACTTAATTTATACCCCTACTTGATAAAGAAAAAATGGCTTTTGATTATTTAATGTTGCCCTAAATAAGTTAGTTGCTGCATTGAACTCGTTTTCTACATTTAGGGTTATATTTTGAGATAAACAAGAGTCTCTTAGTCTAACCTCAATTGGTGATAGATTTTAATTTTTTACGAGTGTCATTAGGGAAAAAAAAATAGTGGAGCCTGTTGCAAGGACGAGAAATTCAGAGTAAAAATCTCGCTTGTATTATGCTATGATTTATTCTCACTTCTCACAAATCAGAAAAGAAGAAGAAAAAAAATAAAATAAAATCTTAAATCTGATGCATGCATATGGCAATGGTCCTTGGTCAATAATTCGGTCTCTGTTCGGGCTCAACAACTGGGTTCGAAAGTCATATGAGGTGGCTTTTCTTAAACCGACAACATTATACATGTCATGTGCCCGTTTGTTCACTTCATTATATAGCTAAATCATTGCTTTTTTAGACAATCAATTTGTGAACGATAATGAAAGCTTCAAACTTGTATTAATGACTGTACCCAAAAAAATTGATTTAATGATAAAATAGAAATAGAAATATGCACAAGCAAGTAACAATGTCTTTTTGTTTCTTGAGAAAAAAAAGTTTTGAACATTTCACTAACGACTTCGTCAATGCGTAATTATATTTTTTTCAGAGCAACAAAAGCTCACACAGTGGCGGAACCAGGTATAAATTTGGGGTGGGCTGTAATTTTTTTTAATATATACTTATGAGTTATATGCATTTTTCAAAAGAATAAAACAGTATTCTCCACTAAGTCAGTAGTGGAACTAGTAATAAATTTGCTAAAAAAAGGTCAAAATAGAAGGGGTCTAATAACACAATATGTGAAAAAGAAAAAAAAATTATTAGAATATTTGAAAAAATGGGCCGGGCAAATAGCCCGGCCCAGCCCACCTTTGGGTCCGTCTCTGAGCTCACATTAGTACCTAGTTCTAAGATGACAATTATTACAATGCACATGTATAATGAAGGTCATTTAATTATCTTTAAAGAGCAAGTGTAAAATTATGGACATACCTAATTATTTATTGCGACTCTATAGAAAAGTGATCGTGATATCAATATACATTTATTACGATCTGAATAAAGAAGCGCTCACTAGTTGCCTCAAATTAATACTTTGTTATTCCGAAATGATACTCTCACCTATAAAAGAAATCATAACTCCAGTTTTATTCTTAATATATGATGCATCTTTTTTCAGTATCGTCAAAACTCATCAAAGCACTCACAAGTTGCCTAAATTTTTTTTTTTCTGCTCTTTTTTTCTCTTCTAACAAATAAGAAAAAATATAAGGAACGAGAAATTATTTTTCTGACATGAAAATTGACAGCACTTTAGAGAGGAAACTGTCTATAAATAAAGTAAAATTTCAAGTACTAATTCAATCTATATAATACGTAACATGAAGACAAGAGGACAAGTTTCATCAGCCCCAACAACCAGCATCAATAAAAACGTGGCAATGAGATTTCTGAAAACTGAATCAGTTCAAGCTTTCACACCTTCTCACAGTATCCAACACTATTTTGTCCATTGACTGGATGTCGTCATCACCTTATTAAACTATGTAACCATTATTGAGAAGCTGAAAATTTGAGAACTGTTGTGATTCCGAGGGGACTGGCGACTCTGAAGTCAAATCCCAGCTGTCATCAACCTTACTTCCTCGTCTCAGTTCCATGCAGGCTCGCCGAACACCGACTCATAAAAAAAATGAGTCCCACGCGCTCATTGCAATATCTTGTAATTTTAAGATTTCAAAAACATAGGTCTCAAGCTCTGCGCTAACTTTTTCAAACAAGTTACAAGAGTTAGCATCTTTTAAATACCCCACTTGAATCAAGAGTTAAAGTGTGATTATTACATAGTTTTTCAAGGACCAAAAAAAAAAAAAAAATAGAAATAATATTCAATTTGCCCCCTATCTTTTTAAGGACAAGTGATTAACTCTTACATCAATTTAAAATTGGTGCAAGAGTTAACAACTTTGACATATAACTCTTCCTAACTCTCATAATTCAAATCTCTTAACTCTTACACTCCAACTCTACTAACCAAACATGTCTTAAAGATGAGACGAACTCTTATATCATTCAAAATTAATATAAGAGTTAAGTACTTGCCTCAAAAAAGAGTACAGTTATTTAAACTCAAAGATGTGTAAGTAGACCCATTAATTAGTAGACTTAATAAATTAGTAAATAGACCCCCTAAATTACTCTAAATATTCTTATATTTTACACACTCAATTTAATTGTAAAAAACTAGTTATACCTTCAAATTTGAAATTGAAGGACTCGGGCTCCATCCCAAAAGACTAGTCTATTGGGTGGATTTGCGTCATTGAGTATCTATTATACTAATTTCGGGGCATGGCTCTGATACCACATGAAGGACTCGAGGCTCCATCCCAAAAGACTAGTCTATTGGGTGGAGTTGCCCAAATACTTATAAGACCAAGACCATCCCCACGTCTAGCCGATGTGGGACTATTTGTTCGACCCAAAGCCAACAGAAATTAATTCCCCCTTCTTATCTTTTCCCTCGTCTCAAACCCAAGTTCCTCCTCCCTTTCCCCTCACTTCCTCTCCTGCCTCCCGCAAAGCCCTCCTCGCAGACGCTAATAAGTAGATAAATGCCTGGTTTCATGAATTGAATTGACAAGGAGCAAAGAACTCAAGGAACCGATTTAAGCTAGAATCCCTTCTTGACGACTTCTCTTAGCTCAGCACGATTCTCTCCATCCACCATAGTTTTCGTCTTCAACGTCCAGCTCGCGACTCACCTGCGAAAGAATAAATAATACAATGTATGCATAAAAGGCATTAATTTAACAGAATTTGGAAAATCTCAATTAATGATTTTCATGTGGGCAGTGTTTTTCCCCAGGCTGGCCTTCTCTTCGTCTGGGTTTCAAATGGAACCACAATTGCATTAAAAAAAATTCTAGTAGATGTGGACTCACATTTACAAAAGTCAAAATCATAAATGAGAATATTTTTATCATGTTTGAATCCAGCACAATACTCATTTTAGAGCCCTAAAATTCTAAAATTTTTATTCTATATTTATTTAACTAGTAATTCTTGGACCTATATTTGACTTTTCCATTTTACTGAGACAATACTTAAAAACCACAACAATTAGCTATCCGCAAGCAATTGAGAATTAAGGGGGATGATTTTTTTAAGGGAGTAATAGAGAGAGTTTAGAGGTTGAAGAAGAATTAAAGTTACAAGGGTTGCGTGTACTTACTAAGTACATGGGTATACTAACTAAGTGTTGTATTAAAGTTGTAATATTTGAAAATTTAATTTTATATTTTGGACTTTTCATTTGAGCGTAAATTGTACAAGAAAGTCTTAACTTATTTTTTGGGGCTACTTATTACTTGTTTGAGTTTAAATAACCACTCCCCTCAAAAAAGTAAGGAGGTAAAGTGCATAAGTTTTAATTCAAAATTCTCAAATTTGCTCTTGACAAGATTCTCCATAGTTACTTTCTATTCTCTCTAATTTTAGGTGTTTGGAAGAGTTAGAATCCTAACTCTTGGACCTTGTTTGGTAGCAAAGTTGGGAGAGTAAAATTATAGGTGTTCAGGAAGAAGAATTAGAAAAAATTAAAGTTATTAATTCTTATACAAATTTGAAATTGATGTAAGAGTTAAGCACTTCACCAAAAAAGTAAAGAGTAAAGTATATTCTTTTCTAAAAATCTTAAATTTGCTCTTGACAAGACCCACTATAATTACACCTAACTCTTACAATTTTCAGGTATTTGAAAGAGTTTGCAATAGTTAGAAGTTTAACTTTTGCCAACTCTTATTGCCAAATAAGATTAAACAAGACCTAATAAGTATTTGAAAGAGTTAGTAAGAATTGGGGACCTAAATCTTATACTCTTGTTTCCAAACCAGGCCTAACACTATTACTAGGGTGATACTTAATCTCTTGGCAAAGAAAATTAGCGTCAAATAAAACTTGAAACTATTGGAACACAAAATTTTACACTAATAAGTTTTAGCCTAGATTCTCTATTTGACTCTATTATTTTCTTATATTCTTTCTAATGTGAAAATACACTTTATACTTACATGCATATTCGATCGTTCTATTAAAAGTGTATGAATCGATGTGATAATAACTGAAAAGTGTCATAATTAACATCTTTTAACTTTTGTAATGACATCATGCATAGAAACGGGTATTACTGATCCGATCCTACAAGTTAGGAATGCAATTATGAGATTGAACAGCTCAAGCTCAAAGGTTTCTTAAGGGTATGTTTGTTTGCAGGATTTGTGACTAGAAATCGACTGTCCATGAGCCCCCCATGCAAGACACATAAGATTTTTAGCCGAGCGTGTTTGGTTGTCTTAAAAAAAAATGAAATGATTGTTGTGGGCCTCACAAAATTCCGACGTGAACACATTGAATGTTTTCCTAGGCTGGGGCTAGAAAAATGCAGGAAAAATGACTATTCATGGACTCCCACCCGCATCATTTTCCTGAGAAAGAAAAGAGAGTGTTATATTTGTCCGATTTTTCTTTTTTTTTACTCATTGGGCGCCAAACAAGCCCTAATATAAAATGTGCATGCATTCAATAATTTCAAAATCTGGTGAGTACGTAGAGAGAGAATCGAATCTCCAAGCAAGAGAGAGTTGACGATCTCAAGTCATAGCTTCTTCCAGACTTTTTCATCTGCTTTCTTTTCCATGTTTTGGAAGTTTCTTGGAAGCTCGAATCAAGCACTGCGACGCGGTTTCTAGGTGTCAAGTCCCTTCACTTTTGTTTTCAATCTCTCTTTGCCTTTAATATCTTATCTCAGTAAATAGTTCTACGTTGCATCAAATGATGCGTTTGAAAGTCAAATGTCACTTGGACTCAATTTGCACCTCATGGGATAAACCGACGGGCCTTTGTTTTTCAACTGAGTTAGGAGGTAACGACGGTGAATCTTATCAGGAACAAAATTGAAATTTTTGAAAAAAAATTATACACACTCTCTCTTATTCTAGCAACTCTTACTTCCAACTCATCTCAAATCTTCTCTCTACAAAATCTTTACTCTAACTCTCTTACCAAACAATGTTAGGTTTTTCGAGAGAAGAGTTTGAATGAGTTAGATGTTAGAAATGTTCTCTTATACTAAGTTGAATTGGTGTAAGAGCTAAATACTTGTCCCCCAAAAGTAGGGAGCAAAGTAAATTTTTTTTTCCCCCAAAAATCTCAAGTTTGCCCTTGATAAGACCCATCATAATTACCCTATAACTCTCATATAGAATTTGAGTGTTTGAAAGAGTTAAAAATCTTAATCTTGCTAACTCTTGTTCCAAACAAAGCCACAGTTGCGCCCACATGTGTGAGACTTGGAGATTATATGTTTTTTCTTGAAGCAAAACGGTTGGGATTAACCCCTGCGTTTCATTAATAAAAATTTAATGAAACAAATTAGTGTGACTTAGAGAGTATATGTTGTCAGTATTTTTTTCATGCATCTTTTTCTACATATGTTATCATGTACTGTATAGTGGGGTATCGCTCTGGTCAATAGATTGATCAATAAGAAAACATGTGTTTGAAAACATATTTCATGTAATAAAAAATAGTTATAACTTGTTTTTTTAGGATAAAATATATTCAATGCAACTAAAAATAAGTTATAACTAGCATGTCTTAGCGTCATTTATTAATGATAGAATACAAAATATTAACCTAAGCTCATGGTAATATGGATTCTAATATAGTATCAGAGCATTACCCTAGTCAATGATATACAACTCAATTTCGTCAATTGATTTAATATGATATCAGAACAACTCAAGTTTAATTTTCATTAGACGTGTATTTAAAAAACAAGTTTAAAAATAAAAATACCATTGCAAAAAACTCAAGTTTCAGTTCATGAAAAGAGCATGCGAGCTACAAGACCATGCTAAAATATAAGTATTAACTCAACCTCACTGTAAATTTGAAGTTTTGGTGAAGCCAGAGGGAGTATAATAATTATAAACTTTTCTAAGTTAATCATATGCATTTAGAAATTTGGATATAGTATTATTTTTAAATATACCGAACTACAAAATATCATGTTAAAGTACTTAAACGTAATATTTATGTATTCTTCCCCCAAAAAACAAAATATCCATGTGTTGGTCAGTAAACTATTTCACACTATATTACGATGATGGATACTGATGATGTCTAAACTGCAGGGTTAACTTGAAACACTTGGGTCAGTGGAGCCTGCACAGCGATAAAAAAGTGAGAGTGTGTTGTGAGAGATCCTGGTTCAAATTCGGCTACGACTTTTATGTATCAAAAAATGAACAAAAAGTTGAAATACTTATGTTACTAAATCTAAATCCCTGTGATTAGTTGATAACAAGTCTTTTGTTTATATTTATTTTTTTAAGGGTAATAGCAGGCCTTGAATTTATAAAGATTATAACAAGTCCTAAATACAAGAAACAACTTGTTTGTACTTGGCTTATCTATTTATCAAGCCAAACATGAGCAGTTAGGAGACAACTGACAATTCATTTTATTGATAGTTCATTTCATTATTTTGCACCCAATTGATGGTGATTCTTGACTAGATTATTATTTTCTAGTGAGACTTCAGAAGCATCTCAACTGCCGAGAACAGATTATTGAACTAAAACTCTATAGATTATTAGAAGAGTTCACATATTATACCAACAAGAAAGATCTAATCTATTCAGCCGAAGTCCATTTTAAAATCAATAATCACACAATTGACGCTTGCTTAACCTTGAAATTTCCTTTTTATATTGTTGATTTTCTTGGCACTAGCATTTCTTTAATTATCACGTGTCAATAATTAGTTTAGAAGCCGTCAAGGGTAACATGTGCCTTTCTTTATTTCCATTTTTTCTCCCTTTTTTTATGTTTGGTTTAATCGAAAAGCATAATAATAAAATAACACATAAAGCACATGAGAAATTTATTGAGAGATGACAATAAGAAGTACTGCAAAACAGATAAATAAATGTGAATTTATGTAGACCTCTGTGAATGAAAAAGACTATCATTATCGAAAGAAAGAAACCTTTCTTTATTACAGATTTGCAAAAAGTTTTTTTTTTCTCCGGACATCAAAAATCTTTCTTAATTATGAAATTAACTACCAAAATCTTCATATTTTTCACATCGAAACCCCAGACCCTGTAAGTTTGGACAAACCCACAAAGCTTATAAGTCTGCGACTCACCACATTAGAAAAGCGAATATAAATGGAGGACAAATGCACTTCTTTGGGTATTGGTTTTGCTCACTTTCTTTACCCTAAAATGACCAAAACTCTAGTGTAAGAATTATGAACCTTAGATTATCTATCCAATTTTTTGCCCTAATCTTCAGATTAGCTTGATCTCATGAGTTTTAGAAAATTATGTTCCGTGTGTATTGCTGACTGAACTCGCATTAGCCAGTAAGCACGGCCCCATTTTTTAGTGGGCCTACTCTTAATTGATCTTTTCATGAATTTAGCTGAGACCCTCATTTATATTTAGGCCCACAAGTCGTATTGTGTTATAACTTATAACCCATTTATTTATGAAAGAAAGGTGTCATGTACATGAGGATACCATGCCTGTTGGATTTTTGGCACTTGCCAAACAACGAGCATATTTCTAGTTATGATCAATCACGAGATTTGATTGATTGTCATTGATAGATATACTTTTATTCTGCCTTAGAAAAAATTAAATTGTCTCATATTGAATCTTTTTGCTTCTAATTCATTTTATAAGTCTAATATCATAATATAGGCTAAATTTCGCTAAAATACCATGAGCTAACAACCACTTTTTTTTTTTTGGGGGGGGGGGGGGGGGGAATTATCATGCACTTTGAAAAATGCAAAACACTAGCTACACAGACTGTTTTTAAAATTTTCAAAATATTATCCAACATCAACTCTGGTTTAAGAAAACGGTCACACATACATCACGAAACAACTTAATAATCAAAATTGTCATTTTTTTCATTAACGATTGTGTATTAATTTATTGAAACTTTTAAAAATTGTAAGAGTGTTTTAGAGTTTTCAAAGTTTGTAGCGTTTATTTTTATTCTCAGCAAATACATACTCACATTAACCACATTACTCGTCGAAATCCCCACGCAAAACCGCCCTTAGTGAATTTTTAGTCTCATAATATTTGTTTTGGGTTTAATACAAGACTCATTTTCAGCCCATGCCCCACGAGAATTTTGAATTTGATTCCGGCCCGTTATTTCAGAAATTGGAGACCGGGCCCGCCCAGTTGGATTCAGAACCCGGGAACCCGTCCTCGCTCCTATTCCCTTCCCTCTCCTTCGCCTCCCTCTCAAAACCCTAGCAATCTCTCTCTCTCTCTCTAATTTTGAAATGATCATTCTAGCACGCAGAAAACACCCAGTTCGAATCCTCCTCTCAACCCTTCACCATGCTCCAATCCTTTGCTTTGATATGGTCTAAGCTCATCCTTGGCCTCCACGTCCACTCTTCTATGAGCCCTCCCACTTCACCTTCAGCTGCCATTAATCTTCTTTGGATGAACATCATACTTCATGCAACTATTTGCTTTGATATGGTGTTAAGAAATTGCCATGATCCTAAGTCCTCCACAATGTTCCAAATAGCGGACGATAGTGCCACTGTAGAGTTTTGAGCCCTAGACCGCTTCTGTATTATTTCTAGAGAACTACCATAACGGGTAAAAGTTGAAGCGGGTGTTAAAAGTGCCTGCTAACCTGTTAAAGCGATCGCTTTAAGTAAAATTACTATTTGTTAAAATAGTTTTATCCATTTAATCTGTTAACTACTTCAACATCTAGGCCCTCTTTGTGGGGGGGGGGGGGGGGGCGCGAGCGTTGGGGTGTGGGGGGGTGGGAGCATGGCTTAAAATCTCGGGATCGGAATCAACCAATAGTTTTTAATCAGTATCATCAATATCGACTGTCAGATTTGGCAATATCGGTCATATCATCAATATTAGCCCTAATATCGGTTAATATCATCTTGGGTATTCCAAAAACTGACACAATATTTTCAATATATTTTGAAATCAGTTGATATTTGAAACCCTGTCTTTGAGCTTCTCATAGATTTATCGTCGTTTTTCCAAGGTAGCAATAGAGGTCACTTCACCAATTTTACAGGAATATGAAAGAAAGGAATCTTCTTCTTGAAAGATTAAATGTCATGCTTGTTAAATCGACTAGAATTGAAGAGGACTCTGCACTGGGGCCGTTTGTTTCGTGTAAAAGTCCGTAATTCGTAAAGGAGTTACAACCCAATTACAACTACGGTGTTTGTTTGGACCGTAATTCGCAAAAGACTTACATAACTCAACTAACACTCACTTGCAACACAGTTACCACTCACTTACAGCCCAGTTACAGTTAATTTTGTGGTCATGCAAATTTATATTATTTTTTATGTTAATATTAATTTTTTTGATATTTAGCATTTTTAATATTTATTTGAAATATTAAAACTTTTTAAATCACCAAATAGTTAATTTTGTGGTCAACTTTTTCACTTACGACTTACACATTACGACAACCAAACACCGTAAAACACAATACACTTTTTCACTTACAACTTTATATTACCAACCAAACACCATAAAGCTTACATGAATGTAACTCATTTACAACTGTAAAAGACTTTACCAATTACGACTTACGAATTACGGCCAATTACGACAACCAAACAGGCCCAAGTAGAACCACTTTCTTAAGGATTGAGTTTCACAAGTTAATGTAGGGAGAGAGGAGATAGAAAAGATGGAAGAAGGTGGCACAGAGATCGGAAATCAAAGGAGCAAGACGGTGCATTGGAGCAGGCCAGATTGCGCTCCCGGTCTACCGCCCGGTCGACCGGTGGAGAAGGTCGGTCGACCGCTCAGTCGACCGGCGTGCACGAACGTGCACAGGAACATTCCGATCGACCATCCGGTCGACCGTGGAAGGAAGCGGTCGGCCGCCCGGTCGACCGACTGACAAGGCCTTAGTCTCGGTTGGGCGCGATCGACCGGCACGGTCGACCGTGGCACGGGTCGGTCGACCGACAGACGCATTTTGACTTTCCTTTTGAGATTCGGATTCCTTTTCTGGATCGATCTGGGTTTCCTTAAATCGAATCTAATATGAGTTTTCTTAAATCCAGGGACTCTATGGCTATAATTAAGGGCTAGAGCCCTCATGTATTGTATCCCTAAGAATCCCTCTGAATAGTTCCTCTACATTAGTTTGTATTGATTGCTGAATCAATAAAATCTCTCTCTCTGTTGCCCGGAGGATGTAGGCACGTTGCCGAACCTCGTTAAATACTGTATTGATTGCTTTTCCCTGTTGTTCGTTGTTCTGTCGTGTTGGTTGCTTCTCCGGCTGTATCAAGTCTCCGCCAGGTGGGCGGATTCCTCAAGAGAGGTTGTTGTCCCGTGCGCACAACAATTTGGTATCAGAGCATCCCGGTTCGGCATGGGATCATCTGTTGATTCAAAGGCATCAACTGCTGTTTGGCAGAGATCGTGTGTCGATCTTAGAGCAGTGTTGGGACTGTTTGTGGGATCGTGTGTCGATCTTAAAACAGCGTGTAGATTGCTCGAGGAATCAATACGAAGGAGTAGATACCTTCGAAAACTCTTTAAGGGTTTCGCGTGGAGGTAAAGATCCTATTTTTATCTAGTTTATTTTATCTAACTCCGTTTGTTTCCGCATTACTTTGAGGAATCAGTTAAGAAGATGGCTGGAGAAAGTACATCGGTGAGATCTATGAATCCACATCCAAGGGTTGATGTGGTGAAGTTCAACGGCACGAACAGCTTTGGTATGTGGAGGTGTAAGGTTATGGATGCGCTGACGGCATCAAACCTCGAAGACAGTCTACGATTGGAGAAGAAGTACGCATCAACGACGGAAGAAGATTAGGACAAGATAAGCTGTTTGGCGTGTGGCTTGATCAGATCTTGTTTGACACAAGATATCAAGTATCATGTGTTGCATGAGACATCTGCGAGGCAGCTGAGGGAGATCCTGGAAAAGAAGTATCTGACAAAAAGTATAGAATCTCGATTGCAGTTGAAGAGTAACTTTTATGGTTTTCAGATGCAAAAAGGATGCTCCGTCAATGAACACTTGAATCGCTATATGAAGCTTCTTACAGATCTAGTTAATGCGAATGTGGAGACCAGTGAAGAGGATAAGGCGGTAATTCTTTTGAACTCTCTTCCTATGGAAGAGCATGAGACCTTTACTCTTATATTGATCAATGGAAGAAAATTCCTCATGTCTACTGCTCTTATGAGTTATGAAGTAAGGAGACAAGATAGATTGTCTTCTTCGGGAAGCACAGCAGCAGAGATATTGGAGGTAAGAAGCAGAAGTTCCAATAGGAAGGGAAGAGATGATCAGGAAAGATCGAAGTCCAGATCAGGCTTCAGAGATCTGAAGAGGAATCAGTGCGTCTTGTGCAAGAAACTAGGGCACTGGAAAGTTGATTGCCCGAAGGCCATAGGTAAGAAGGTGGAGTCAAACACCGAGGCGAATCTCGCACAGGCGGATAGATCGGATGAAGACTCAACGGTATTCTCTCTCTGTTACTACTCCTATCATTGATTACTCAGATAAGGCTGAGTGGATCTTGGATACCGGAGCCACCTATCATGTGTGCCCGAATAGGGTCTGATTTTCTAGTTTTGAGAAGTTAGATGGATGTTACACGGTCATGGGTGATGATCATCCGTGTAATATAGAAGGGATGGGTACAGTCCGTCTCAAGATGGAAGATGGGATAGTACGAGAATTGAAGGAGGTGAGGTATGTACCTCAACTCAAAAGAAATCTTATCTCCGTTGGCGCTTTGGAAGCATTGGGTCTTGTGATATCTGTACGAGATGGTGTTCTCAAGATAGATCAAAGGCTCGATGGTGGTGATGAAGGGCATCTGCTGGGACAATCTCTACTACTTGAAGGGTAGTACAGTTACAGGTCAGGTGGAGACTTCTAATTCTTCAGATAATGGTTGCACGAAGGTCTGACAGGTGAAGGTCAGACATGGAGGTGAAAAGTCTTTGCGAGCTCCTGCAAAGAACGAATCATTAGAAGGTGTTGCTACCTGCAACTTGGAGGGTAAACATAGCGTTTTGGATAAGAAGAAGGTAAAATTCAGCACCAGTACTCACCGCTCAGAAGGTCTTCTTGATTGTGTTCACGTAAGCGTTTGGGGACCTACTAAGACTGTATCGCTTGGAGGTCACAGGTACTTTGTCTCTTTTATTGATAGTTTATCTAGGCATTGTTGAATATATCACTTGAGACAAAAGTGTGAAGCCCTAGATATGTTGGTGAAGTAGAGAGGAAGAATGGAGAAGTAGATAGGTAGGAAGATCAAGGAGCTACATATTGGTAATGTTGGAAGAGACTTGAACCAATTCCTACGATTTGGCCAGAACATCGGTATTGGTACTCACTTCACAGAAAGTATAAATGGGTTGGCTAAGAAAGTAAACCGTTCCTTATTGGAGAAAGTTCGGTGGTTGTTGTCTAATGTAAGATTAGACAAATCGTTTTGGGCTGAGGCGATTGTATATGCTAGCCATCTCATAAATGGATGACTGCGATAGGAAGTAAAACTCTATTGAAAATTTGGTCTGCGAAAGTTACTCAAGATTATGATTTGCTGCGGGAATTTGAAAGTCCGACCTACTTCAGTGCCAAGGATGGCAAGGTGAATCCGCAAGAAAAGAAGTTTGTATTTTTGGGTGTCAAAAGGAATATGAAAGGCTATAGGTTATGGGACCCCGAAAATAAGAAGATCGTGTAGAGTAAGCATGTCACGTTTGATGAGACTTAAGCGTTGAAGTCTACCGTCTCTCAGCAGGTGAAGAGGATGGAGACCAAGGAAGTATCGTAGCGGGTAGAGGTTGATGCTACTCTACCATCTCCAGTTGGTTCGGTATCGGTGAAAACTTCACCGGATGTGACACCGGGTGAAGATCATGTAGCCAGGATTGACGTTGAATAGGTAGAAGACATTGATAAGAATGTCTAGTTGTTTGCGGCCATTGGAATCAAGGTAAAATCACGCTCGTGGGTAAAGAAGCATGAATCTCAAGCTTGTGATCACGACAAGCTCAAATTAAAGGCCGTTGTTCTTCATGATGGTCGTGAGAAGGTTCATATGACTCAGCCAGATAGGTTCGCTGCTGAAGATACCAGTACAGGTGCTTGAGCTTAATAGAGCTCATTCGAATGAACTACAGTTGGCTTGATCTTTTGGGCAAGGTACGTCGGCAGCCGTAAAGGCGCAACCACAAATGGTGATACAACCTATATGAAGCTGTTGGGTTCTCGAGAAGCTGATTGGGACTTCACGTAGAGGTGAAGAGTTGGACTTCACGTAGAGGTGAAGCATTGTGATCTCGGTGAACAGTTGAGCTTGAATAGGAGGGGTGTGCATCCAGTTTTGTTGAAGCCGATGATGGTGTTCGGTGTGCTCTACTCAGACTAGGTGGGACCGTCAGCTAAAGATATGTAGACTGGATAGAGCCAGTCAATTGGAGAGTCAATGTTGGCTCATAATGGGTTCTTCGTGAGGTCATGAAATTGCTGAGTGAGAGACACGTTCGTTGATCAGCATGTATGGAAGTTCTCCTAAGGTGAAGTGTAGAGAAGGCATGTGTGGTGCATCTCAGTTGATAGCTGAGCTACAAGTTCCAAGTAGAGATCGTGTGTCGATTTCATCCGGAGCGCTCAAGCTGAGATCGTGTGTCGATTTCGCCAGGTGATAGACTGGAGTTCGTTAGAGATTGGCTCAGATTCACCGAGGTGGAGAATTGTAGGGAGAGAGGAGATAGAGGAGATGGAAGAAGGTAGCACAGAGATCGAAAATCAAAGGAGCAAGATGGTGCATTGGACAGGCCAGATTGCGCTCCCGATCGACCGCCCGGTCGACCAGTGGAGAAGGCCGGTTGACCGCCCGGTCGACCTGCTTGCACGAACGTGCACAGGAACATTCCGGTCGATCGCCCGGTCGACCGTGGAAGGAAGCGGTCGGCCGCCCGGTCGACCGACTGGTAAGGCCTTAGTTTCAGTTGGGCCCGGTCAACCGGCGCGGTCGACTGTGGTATGGGTCAGTCGACCAGCCGGTCGACTGACAGACACATTTTGACTTTCCTTTTGGGATTCAGATTCCTTTTCTGGATGGATCTGGGTTTCCTTAAATCCAGGGACTCCGTGACTATAAATAAGAGATAGAGCCCTCATGTATTGTATCCCTAAGAATCCCTCTGAATAGTTCCCTCTGTATTAGTTTGTATTGATTACTGAATCAATAAAATCTCTCTCTCCCTTGCCCCGAGGACGTAGGCACGTTGCTGAACCTCGTTAAATACTGTGTTGATTGCTTTTCTCTGTTGTTCGTTGTTCTGTCATGTTGGTTGCTTCTCCGGCTGCATCAAGTCTCCGCCAGGTGGGTAAATTTCTCAAGAGAGGTTGTTGTCCTGTGCGCACAACAGTTAAAGCTCACGAGATTAGATGAGATTCAATTCTAGGGCAATCATAACTACTTTAACATTTTATGACTAGGTTATTGTCACAAAATTAGCTGTTTGGATAAGACAAATTTAGAACTAGGTAGTTTTTCTGTCAATTGGAGTGCAACTTTGCATTTGGCTTGGTGAGCAACTCGAAAGTACCTTGAGGCTTTGGTCTTATTTGGTGACCATTACATTATTTGCTTCTCTTGGCTTTTAATCGGTAGACTACCTATTCAACTGCTCAGAAGTTTGAGCTGGACACTCGAGGCATCGTTGATGCTAATTGTGCTTGGTCTCTTGATCTCGGCCTCATCCATTGGCCACGTATGCAACCTTAATCCACTTGTGTCATCCTTTGTGTGCGCGCCCTGATAACAACCTCTCTGAGGAATCTGCTAAACAGGAGACAGATGTAGTCGGAGATATACCCAGCACGACAAGAACACAGAACAATAGAGAAAAATAATGAACACAGTATTTAACGAGATTCGGTAATGTGACTACGTCCTCGGAGTCAGGGAGAGAGATTTTATTGATTCAACAATTAATACAAACTAATACAGAGGGATACTTGAGGGATTTTTCTTAGATTTCCTTGGAATAGCTCTAACCTTTATTTATAGCCACAGTCGCAGGGTTTTAGAAGACCCTGATTGAATTTGATCCCAACTCAGAAAAGGAATCCAAATCCTAGAAAAGAATCCAAATCCTAAATGGAGAAGTAATTCACCTATTAGGAAACTCCAATTGGATCGAACTCCTTTTCAGAAACGAAGTCCGAATCCAAGTTGAATTCCACAAACTTTATCAGACTTTCATCTTCTCTCTCTCCCTACATCCTCGACATACAATTTAAACAAATGCAAACATAATGTAAGCATTAAATCTTTTAAGAACTCCATAGTGAGGGACGAGTAATATCAATTAATAGTAAATTCCAATATATATGCTAAAGTTATATATTAAACTTTTCTTATAACCAAATAATAAAAACAACTGCAACCTCAAGCATAAAATATTTATTATTTTATTGATGAGTATTTCTATTTACTGCCAAATAATTGATAGAATATCTACAAGGTTTGAAATCTCAGAATCGATATCAATGATTCAATATCGGTCAATGGTTTATAGTTGCCGAATTGGCCATAATAGGTTCTTCTCGGTTGTATTGGGCATTTCTTAAAAAGTTGTCAAAGTTTATTAAAGCCATTAAACAAATTGCTAAGAGAATTAGCAACATTTTAAAATGCTTTAGTTGTATGGATGTGTCAATCTAAAAATATTGTTGGAATTGAAGAATATAAAGGTGAATCTTCGAGTTGAATTATGGCAAGATCCGTTGATCGAATCAACCGGATGATGGTTGGAGTGTGTTCTCCTTCCATTGGTGATGAACGTGGTATATTCACATGTTCAATTCCGACTTCGAATGAATGAGATATTCAAGTCCAAAGATTGCCTAATTCAAAGCCAAAAAGGGACTAAAGTTAGCTACAAGCATTTAGTCCCACATTGGCCATGTGATGGAAGCTTATGGGGTATAAATAGAGGAAAATGAGAACAAAGGGTGTGCCCTTTGGGTACTTGGAGTTTTCGCGCGCGAAAAGGAGGGAACTATACACGTACATACGTACGTCCGGCCGGCCGGGTCCGGGTCCGTAGCCTACCTGGTTCTTTTTGAATCAGGATCCGTAGGTCCAGCCCGCCCGCGAAAGGATTCGAACCACCCGCCAATGGGTGTCCGCGCGAACGGATCCGAACCGTTCGCCAACCGCTGTCGGAAAACCGACAGGGCGGTTGAACAGTTGCGACGGTTCTGTCCGAACCGTCGCAACTGCTGACTTTTGGCGGACGAGAATGCCCTTCCGGAGCGCTATAAATAGCGCTCCAGAATTCCATTCTCAGACACACCAACTCCAAGAAAATCTCTCTCTCTCTCTCTACAGTTTTGAATTGAATTCTGAACTGGGCTCCAGCGAAGTGGGAATCCACGACTTCCAGAGCGACTTCCAGCGAAGTGGGAATCCGCGACTTCCAGAGTGAAGTGGGAATCCGAAGCACCTTCCTAAAGGAGATTCTACCAAATTCTTCAACCTTCCTACATCCTTAACAGTGGGTGTTCCTCCAAAAGAGTAAGACAAATATTCATTTGAAATTTGTCATTATACCGCTGCTTTGCTAATCCTGTGTAGGTACTGGTTGACTACGGTTCGACCGTACGGTGATTTGGTAGTGCTATCTAAATACCGTGAAGAAGTGTTGTATCTTGGGAGACCAGCGTCCATTATCCCGTTAGCACCGGTGCGGGGGACGTAATTGTCTTAAGGAGATTCGCTCTAAGCGTACATCACTTCAAATACTGTATAAGTGGATTAAGTCCTTTATACAGGGGATATACTTTACAGTATATCGAGACTGACTTGGATTCAGTCTAATTGGTGCTTAAACCAAGGAAGGAAATTGAAAGGTGGTTCTTAAATTAAGGAACGTTCTATTGAACGGAAAACCTCCCACATGATATTTGCCGACCTGGCCAATTAGATTGTTGATATCTCAGTGATCTTGATTAGTTGTCAGATTGATTCTTGTTAAGCAGGATACCCAACAATCTTAAGACAATTAACGTTTCTTACTTCTGTTCTGCTTGAACTTGCAGAAGATGTCTGAGACTAATCAAGATAGCTCAAGTAAGGCACCAAACATGCAAGCTTTGATGCCAACTCCACTTCCTAACCCGAAGCCGGAGAAGCCAGGAAAGTTTGATGGCACAGAATTCAAGAGGTGGCAACAGAAGATGCTCTTCTACTTGACCACTCTTCATCTGGCCAAATTCCTGCAGGAGGATCCACCAGAACCCGGAACTGATCGGGACTCAGTCCTTGCAGTTGATGCTTGGACACAAGGTGACTTCCTTTGCCGAAATTATGTTCTTAATGGACTGGATGACTCTCTTTACAATGTCTACAGTCCGATCACTACGGCAAAGAAGTTATGGGCCAGTCTTGATAAGAAGTACAAGACTGAAGATGCTGGTACCAAGAAGTTCGTCGTTGGACGATTTCTGGAGTACAAAATGGTGGATAGCAAGACTGTCATCAGTCAGGTGCAAGAGTTCCAACTTATCTTGCACGAGATAGAGGCCGAAGGTATGATTCTTCCTGAAACTTTTCAGGTTGCAACCATCGTGGAGAAACTCCCCCCAGCGTGGAGAGACTTCAAGAACTACCTGAAGCACAAGCGAAAGGAGCTAAAGTTGGAGGATCTCATTGTGAGGCTTCGTATAGAGGAGGACAACCGCAAGTCCGAGAAAAGGAGCAGCAAGAACTCCTACGAAGCAAAAGCAAATGTGATCAAAGACTCAAAGGGGAAAGCGTCTACTTCCAAAGGCTTGAAGCGGAAGAAGACATCCCAGGGGTACAAAGGCAAAGCCCAAGACGGCAAAAGCATGCGCTTCAAAGGAACCTGCTACATCTGCAACAAAGAAGGGCATAAGGCCAATGAATGTCGCAGCCGTCTAAAGAAGAACAAGAAGAGCCACCCACAGGCGAACATGACCAACCATGAATCACCAAGTCTTTCAGCTGTGGTGTCAGAAGTGAATCTGACAACCAATAACAAAGATTGGTGGGTAGACACGGGAGCTACCCGACACATCTGCTCGGAGAAATTATTATTCTCAGAATATCAAAGGCTAGAGCAAGATGAACAGTTATTCATGGGTAATTCAACTTCCTCAAAGGTTGAAGGAAAGGGAAAGGTCATCCTGAAGTGGACATCGGGGATAGAGCTTACTCTTAACGATGTCCTTCATGTTCCAGACATCCGCAAGAATTTGATCTCCGGATCAATACTTAGTAAGAAAGGATTTAGAATTGTATTTGAATCTGACAAATTTGTACTTACTAAGGGAGGGATGTATGTGGGAAAGGGCTATCTTGTTGATGGACTTTTTAAAGCCAATGTTGCAGTGGTTGATAAAAAGTCCGTGTATTTGTACCCAAAGCTAATAAATAAAGGAAAATCTTCTGTTTATTTGCTTGAGTCTCCTAATTTGTGGCATGCTAGATTAGGGCATGTAAATTACAAGTCTTTGAAAACTTGTCTAATCTGGAATATATTCCTAAACTCAACTTGGAAGAAATTCGCAAGTGTGAGATTTGTGTTGAGGCCAAGTTGGCTAAAAATTCATTTCACTCAATAGATCGAAATACAGAACCTTTAGGGTTAATTCATAGTGATCTATGTGACTTGAAGTTTATGCCAACTAGAGGCGGTAAAAAGTATTTCATTACTTTTATCGATGACTGTACAAGATACTGTTATGTGTATCTTTTAAACAGTAAGGATGAGGCAATAAATATGTTTATAACATATAAAGCTGAAGTTGAGAATCAACTCAACAAGAAAAATCAAGATTCTAAAATCCGATAGAGGCGGAGAATATGAATCAAATGATTTTAGTGAGTTATGTGCTAGTTTTGGTATAATACATCAAACTACAGCACCATACACTCCTCAGCAAAATGGAATTGCTGAACGGAAGAACAGAACTTTGAAGGAGATGGTTAATTCCATGCTCGTAAGTTCTGGAGCTCCGCAGAACTTGTGGGGGGAAGCTCTATTAACTGCAAATCATATTCTAAATAGAATACCCCACAAGAAACTTGATCTAATACCATTCGAGTTATGACATGGAAGGACACCTTCCTACCATTACCTCAAAATGTGGGGGTGCCTTGCAAAAGTGCTAGCTCCATTACCAAAAAAGACTAAGTTGGGAGCAAAAACTATGGACTGCGTATTCATAGGCTATGCCTTGAATAGTAGTGCCTACAGATTTCTGTTTCATAAATCAGAAATACCAGATATTCATGTAAACATGATTATCGAATCTCGAGATGCTGTGTTCTTTGAAGACATCTTTCCGTACAAACGGGAAGTAGATAAGACTTCTGGGAAAAGAACACACGAGATGGCGTTCAGGGACGAAAGTCCCGAGGAACCAATTGTAAATGCGGAAATTGAACCAAGAAGAAGTCAGAGATCTAGAATCTCAAAATCTTTTGGTCCAGATTTCATAGCATACGCTATTGAGAGTGAGCCTCAAACATTTAAAGAGGCTATGTCAACCCCAGAAGCACAAATGTGGAAAGAAGCAATAAATAGCGAAATAGAATCCATACTAAGTAATCATACTTGGGAATTGGTAAACTTGCCTCCTGGAAGTAAACCAATTGGGTGTAAGTGGATTTTCAAACGAAAATTAAAACCCGATGGATCTATCGATAAGTACAAGGCTAGATTAGTAGCCAAGGGTTATCGGCAAAAAGAAGGACTTGACTACTTCGATACTTATTCACCAGTAACAAGAATAACGTCCATACGGATGTTAATCGCAATTGCAGTATTGCATAACTTAGATATCCATCAAATGGATGTCAAGACTGCATTCTTAAATGGTGAATTAAGTGAAGAAATATATATGGAGCAACCTGAAGGATTTAAAGTCAAGGGCCAAGAACACAAGGTGTGTAAATTGATAAAATCCTTATACGATTTAAAACAGGCTCCAAAATAATGGCATGAGAAATTTGATGGTGTCATGATCAAAGATGGATTCACTATCAATGAATGCGATAAGTGTGTTTACACGAAAACAGTTGGAGATGCATGTATCATTGTTTGTCTTTATGTAGACGACATGTTGATACTTGGGACTAATATTGAGATTATTAAGTCCACTAAATGAATGTTATCCAACAGTTTTGATATGAAGGATCTAGGGTTGCTGATGTAATTTTAGGAATTAAAATTACTAGAACACCAGATGGAATCAGTCTATCTCAATCTCACTACGTGGAAAAGATGATAAAAAGATTCAAGGATCATGGGATAAAAGAGAATACAAATCCTTTTCTCCCACACGTCCATCTTCATAAGAATACAGGAACTGGAATACGCCAGTTGGAGTATTCTCAGATTATCGGAAGTCTAATGTATTTAATGAATTACACTAGACCCGATATTGCTTACGCTGTAAGCAAGTTAAGTAGATACACTAGCAATCCTAGTGATCTACACTGGACCGCTCTACTACGAGTATTGGGTTACGTATCACATACCAAGGAATATGCCTTGAGATATGGACAGTATCCTCCTGTACTGGAAGGATACAATGATGCTAATTGGATTGCAGATTCTGAGGAATCAAAATCAACTAGCGGATACGTATTTACTCTAGCAGGAGCAGCGGTATCATGGAAATCTTCTAAGCAAACATGTATTGCCCGTTCCACTATGGAATCGGAATTCATAGCCTTAGATAAGGCTGGAGAAGAAGCAGAATGGCTTCGACAATTCTTAGAAGATATACCTTTGTGGCAAAAGCCAGTGCCCGCTATATGTATACACTGCGATAATCAAGCAGCTATATCTAGGGCACAAAATATTATATATAACGGTAAGTCTAGACATATTCGTCGTAGACATAATACCGTGAAGCAGTTGCTCTCAAATGGAATTATCTCTATTGACTTTGTATCGTCAAAGGATAATTTAGCGGATCCGCTTACTAAAGGTTTAAGTGGAGAGCGTATAAACTGCGCATCGAGGGGAATGGGTCTAAAAGCCTAACCTTACCGAGTCAGCTTAATGGAAACCTCACTTAGCGACTGGAGATCCCACGGACTAAATTCAAGAGGAAAAACTAGTTATGATTGACTCAGCAAGTAAGCACTTGGGAGCTTGACTCCAATCCATTCCTAAGGTGCACATAAGTGCTTTTCTACAAGTGGATTAAGGATAAGCTTAAATGCTTTTAATGAGGCCTATATCTTGTTACTAAACAAGTGGAGTAGAGTATACTACTCTTAATAGGTCCATCACCTATGTGAGTATAGAGTTGGGTCGGCTCTTTGGGAATCTCTATGGAGGCTGTTATTCCCTAAAGATACTCTCTGAAACCAAGAATGTCCAGGGCCAAAACGGACACAACAGAGAACCAAAGTTGATTTGGAAAGTCATTGTGTGAAGCTTGTTGACTTGGCTTACACTAACGGCTAACAGTTCAAGACCTAGTTCACTGATTAGCCAGTAAGTCCGATAAAGCTTTCGCTATAGAAGGTTCAAGACCTAGTTCACCTATTCTTATGCAGTTTCTTTTCTCAAGTACCTTACACAATAGAGTCAGTCTCTTTGTGTGTCATTTCCTTGAATCTCCTCATTGTGGGGGATTGTTGGAATTGAAGAATATAAAGGTGAATCTTCGAGTTGAATTATGGCAAGATCCGTTGATCGAATCAACCGGATGATGGTTGGAGTGTGTTCTCCTTCCATTGGTGATGAACGTGGTATATTCACATGTTCAATTCCGACTTCGAATGAATGAGATATTCAAGTCCAAAGATTGCCTAATTCAAAGCCAAAAAGGGACTAAAGTTAGCTACAAGCATTTAGTCCCACATTGGCCATGTGATGGAAGCTTATGGGGTATAAATAGAGGAAAATGAGAACAAAGGGTGTGCCCTTTGGGTACTTGGAGTTTTCGCGCGCGAAAAGGAGGGAACTATGCACGTACATACGTACGTGCGCGCACGCGCGCCGCCGCTGGCGACGGCGCCGGTGCTGGGTTTGGCTCGTGGCCTCGGGCCTGGGCCTGGGCCTGGGCTGAGTTCCCTACCTGGTTCTTTTTGAATCAGGGTCCGTAGGTCCAGCCCGCCCGCGAAAGGATTCGAACCACCCGCCAACGGGTGTCCGCGCGAACGGATCCGAACCGTTCGCCAACCGCTGTCGGAAAACCGACAGAGCGGTGGGCGGTTGAACAGTTGCCACGGTTCTGTCCGAACTGTCGCAACTGCTGACTTTTGGCGGACGAGAATGCCCTTCCGGAGCGCTATAAATAGCGCTCCAGAATTCCATTCTCAGACACACCAACTCCAAGAAAATCTCTCTCTCTCTCTCTCTCTTTACAGTTTTGAATTGAATTCTGAACTGGGCTCCAGCGAAGTGGGAATCCACGACTTCCAGAGCGACTTCCAGCGAAGTGGGAATCCGCGACTTCCAGAGTGAAGTGGGAATCCGAAGCACCTTCCTAAAGGAGATTCTACCAAATTCTTCAACCTTCCTACATCCTTAACAGTGGGTGTTCCTCCAAAAGAGTAAGACAAATATTCATTTGAAATTTGTCATTATACCGCTGCTTTGCTAATCCTGTGTAGGTACTGGTTGACTACGGTTCGACCGTACGGTGATTTGATAGTGCTATCCAAATACCGTGAAGAAGTGTTGTATCTTGGGAGACCAGCGTCCATTATCCCGTTAGCACCGGTGCGAGGGACGTAATTGTCTTAAGGAGATTCGCTCTAAGCGTACCTCACTTCAAATACTGTATAAGTGGATTAAGTCCTTTATACAGGGGATATACTTTACAGTATATCGAGACTGACTTGGATTCAGTCTAATTGGTGCTTAAACCAAGGAAGGAAATTGAAAGGTGGTTCTTAAATTAAGGAACGTTCTATTGAACGGAAAACCTCCCACCTGATATTTGCCGACCTGGCCAATTAGATTGTTGATATCTCAGTGATCTTGATTAGTTGTCAGATTGATTCTTGTTAAGCAGGATACCCAACAAATATAACAACTTGTAAAGCAAAATTTGTAAGGTGTCTTCTCTCATAATGTCAATTAATTAGTTTGTAGTTTGCTATAGTTCAAAACTGTTTTTTTTTCCCTTTAAATGTTCAGTCATTATAGAAACTATTCCAGGTTTTTTTTTTTCTATGTTCAAAGATGCTTATTTCATAAATTATACTTTGTGATGCACGTCATAGAACTATTGTTTGTGGGAACCAATTGGATGCATAGAACTATTGTTTGTGGGAACCAATTGGAGGCCCCCCCCCCCCCCAAAAAAAAAAAAAAAAGGATTTCAATGGCTTTTATTTCTTTGTTGTTTCCTTTCTTGATCACTTTTCATTTCTTCGACCAAAAATCAAAGATTTCCTTCTATGTATTTCTTAATGTTTCCTACTTTCTTATTTTTTTTTTCTAGAGCTTCAAAGCACATGTGATCTTATCCTTTTAAAATCATATCATCCAATTTAAACATTTCCTTTTTTCCCCCTATTTTCTTTCATTTTTCTTCTTTGCATTTTTCTTCTATCTTTTCTAGATCTGTGTGACTTGTCATCCTCAATTATGGATTTTCTTTTTGTTTCTTTTTTTTCTTTGTATTTTTCTTCGTTCTCTTCATAATGTGTTTTGGACTTCTCAATCTAACATTAAGGGGCTATTTATTTGCTTGGAAGAAATCTCAAAGTGCCCAAAGTGGCTTTTATTTAAACTCTTCAGATGTTTGTTTAGCTAGCAAGAAAACATTGAAAGATGTTGAATAAACTTTAAAAAATCCTACGTGGATCCTATGTGACAGGTGCCACTTAAGATTACTTTGACATTTTATATTCGGAAAGAAAAGGTTCGGAAGACACATAAAAGTGGAGAAGAGAATATTTATTATATTTTTTAGTTATAATTAACCGTGAGAGTTATAATATCTAGCACTCATTTATTTCTATATTTAGAAGAGGTCCTGACAAAGTAAACAAACAACCAAAGTGTTGACCGAACTATCTTAAGACTCTTGAAGTACTTCAAAATTGTAGAAGAAACTTCAGAGGCTTAAGACTCTTCCAAGTAAACAAACAATCTCTAAACATATCCTTTTATTTCTTTGTTGTTTCCTTTTTTTGTTTCTTTTCCATTTCTTCTTCCAGAAAGTTCTTTATTGTTTCCTATTGTCTATTTTTTCCCCTACATCTTCAAAACACATGCATCTCTGAGTTTTAAACTTTGTACCAGCCAGTTTCGGTAAGTATCGTGCTCATTTGATATCAAGCTAAAATTGTCCAATATTTATAATATATTGTTGATATTATGTCCAATTCGGGCCGAAACTGATAAAATAGGGGCGATATCATATTGAATACTTCAAAACCCAATATTATATGGTCGATATGTATTGGTATCAACCAACGTTCCAAATCATGATATATATATATATATATATATATATATATATATATATATATATATATATATATATATATATATAGGGATCTGTACCTCAGCCGGCAGCTGAGAGACTCTCTCAGCTGGCACTTCGTGACTTAATTTTAACCATAATTTTGGATGCTGGTACCATGGTCGCAGTTTTATATGTTGACTGTGATTAAGTCGTAGTGTTTTTATGAGGACTGCAACTATGATCGCAGTCTTTCTCTGAAGACTGTGACCATGATCGCAGTCTTTTTCTGAGAATTGCTACCATAGTCGCAGTCCTAATTACACTAAAAATATATGATTTTTTTAGGACTGCGATCATATTACAGTGGACTGGAATCATGTTGCAGTAAGTTTGCGATCATTTTAAAGTGACAGCTGAGAGAGTCTCTCTCAGCTGTCGGCTGAGATACATTTTTCACTATACACACACACACACACACACACACACACACACATATAGGGTCAAGTGCTCCTAGTAGGTCATCTTAGATTGTAATATAAGGAGACGGCTCCAACATCTCGATTTTTTTCACGATCCAACCGCTCATTATCATATTCATGTTATAAGATGTACGCATATAAAAAATCATGTAATTTGAAGTTCATTTACTCATAGATCTAATCGTTCCATTTTGTTCTACTGTTTAAAAAGCGTTAATGTTTGAATCCAAAGAAAATAGAGTAATCAAACTTTAAATCGCAGCTAGCGCAATGTGGCTGAATTTTAACCACAATTTTGAATGCTGGTACCTCAGCTGTCAGCTGAGAGAGACTCTCTCAGTTGACGCAATGTGACTGAATTTTAACCACAATTTTAAATGCTAGTATCATGATCGCAGTGTTATATGAGGACTGTGATTAAGTCGCAATATTTTTATGAGGACTACAGCCATGGTCGCAGTCTTTTTCTGAAGACTGCGACCTTTTTTTAAGGACTGCTACTATAGTCACAATCCTAATTACACTGAAAATATATGATTTTTTAGGACTGCGATCATATTACAGTGGACTGGGACCATGTTGAAGTAAGTTTGCGACCATTTTAAAATGACAGCTGAGAGAGTCTCTCTCAGCTGTCGGCTGAGGAACATTTTCTCATATACATAGATACATACATATATATATATATGTATGTATGTATGTATATGAGAAAAATGTACCTCAGCCGACAGCTGAGAGAGACTCTAAACTTAATGCAATATGATCGCAGTCTGAAAAAATCATATAATTTAGTGTAATTAGAACTGCAACCATGGTATCAGTCCTCAGAAAAAGACTGCGATCATGACAACAGTTGTCATAAATACACTGTGATTTAATCACAGTGCTCATGTAAAACTGTGACCATAGTACCAGCACCCAAAAATGTGATTGAAATTCAGCCACGTTGTAACGGTCCCCTTATTGTAGACAAAGATTAGTCCGATAACTCCCAATTATCCCAATTTTCCATTATTATCCCAGAAAAATTAGGCAGCACCACCCCTAAATTTTTACATTTCTACATGACATAGAAAATCAATTTCGGCTCCACGGCATACTTATTCCAAATAAGAATTTCGGCCCTCACGGCCTACTTATCACAGGATATAAATATGTTTCATCCCAAAATTATATTCTCAATATATGTTTTCACAATATTTTTCCAGAATATATCTTAATAACATATAGCATCGAGGATTTGATCTCCAACACATCATCACCAAGTACAACTACCAGTCTTAGTTCTCAAAACATAACATGTACCATAAGTTCTTAGTCCCAAAATATTATAAAGGACGAGTTACCTACAATAAGTGTACCATAAGCATAACAAGGCAGAAAAGTATTTAAAGTAAAGCATACATATGAAAAGGGTTAACAAAAACAGTATGAATAGCATGCCGTTTGGCTCACTACTAAAACCTCTGAGCTAAATCAGTCTCTTTCCTTTATCCAAACCTAAAATGGGTGAAAAGAAAAGGGGGGTGAGCTCAATGGCTCAGTGAGTAAACTACACAAGCAAGCTAAAATATGGTAAGATGAAATTCTATCACAACCATACTTTTGAGAGGTTTGAGGAGGTCTTATATGAATTATGATGACTGCTACTCCTACCATGTGGCCCTTTCCTATCCATCCACATATTCTACACATTTTATTAGCTAAATGTCTCAACTATCAAATTTTCTTTTATTAACTTGCAATATTCTTCTCTAGTACACAACAATTTCAAGTTCATCAATAATTTCCTACACGTGTATGCCTTTACCCTTGCCTAAATCCCTTATCAAATAATATCACATTCAGACAATACACTATGTCCTTTATTAATAGAGCACATACATACATAACTCACAAGTATGAAGTTTAAATTCTCCGTATTCCCCTCCTACCGGATCCCTCCCGGCCCCTCCTCCTTGTGAATACAAATAGATTATATATATATATATATATATATATATATATATATATATATATGAAACATGTCCACCGTCTTTCCCCTTCTACCGGTTCCCGTCCGGTCCCTTCCTCCTTATAATTACATATACATACAATGAAACATGACCACCGTCTTCCCCCTCCTACCGCCTCCCGCCCGGTCCCTTCCTCCTTATAATTACACACACACACACACACACACAATGAACCATGACCATCGTCTTCTCCCTCCTACCGGCTCCCGTTCAGTCCCTTCCTCCGAGCAAGCAAGTCAAATATAACTCACACAATTATCATACTATTAGAGACACGATATTTATATCGTATGAAATTAAACGTAACAATTCTTATTAATTACAACATGTGTGAACATGTATAAACCTTATGATTTGCAAAGATCCATGTTGTCTAGGATCATTTCCACATCCATAATCGATCATCATTTACTTGTATAAGGGTTTCACTTTACTTTCTTCTTACCCATGAATGATAAGTAAAGACTTCGCATATGTTGATTGTAGTGTAATAACAACATAAATTTGTGCTTTCAACAAGGTCAATATCGAAAAGTACTAAGATTTAATCACCCCTAAATATGAGTTCCATGTATGTTACCATGAAGAATTATGTAGATCTAGTTATCACAAACTTCTACATGTGAATATTTAACTCAATCATCTAGGAAAAAAGAGGAAAGAATATGACACTAGCCCCATGATTTCTAGATTACTCCAATACTACATGAACGTTATCCCCAAATTTTCCTTAATCCCTCATAATTTTCATACATTATTTACTTAAAATTAGCTAATGTCCATGATAAAAATTGGTGGATGTAGTAGTCTACTCACTTTATATAGACCGATCTCTTCACTAAATCTCCGTCGACCGCACTCCTACACAACAACCCTAGCCATAGAAACATAAAAGATTTAGATCACCTATTTCATCTACAATAATAGAAGACATTAGGTAATTACTTGATCCCTTTCAGCTTGAGTTTATCCTCTGAAATTAGGAGTTTTGGAGACAAAAGAATTCAGATCTAGGGTTAACACCACTCCCCAAATCACACATAAACTCACGCCCTTCCTCCACCCTCTGCTCCAACGCGCGCGCCCTCCCTTCCCAAGGCCGCATGGCCTGGCCAGTAGTGCGGGCGGGCGCTGCTGCTGGTGCTGCGCGCACGCGCGGCGCGCTCCCCTACCTCCGACCACAGAGGAGAAGAAATGGGAGAGGGGGAGAGAGAGAAAGAGATGGTGTGTGAGGAGATCTCTTCAGAAAATTTTTGGAGGCTTGAGAATTCTAGGGCTTAGGAAATACAGAAAAGAAAAAACTTCAGATCTGAACGTAAGAGAATGGGAAGGGTAGAATGGGTAAAAAGCTCCATCTTTGGCGTAAATTGCAAGGTGAGGACTCTCCTCTAGGTGTCACTTGTTCACACTTCAATCAAGAAGATCCAAGCCCTAGATCTCACCCTGCATGCACACCTACCCCATTCTACTATCTCTAAGTATTATTATTAGTATAAAATTAGGTTCTAATTAAGTTAATCATGGTCTTAGAAATACCCACGTGACACACCCTTATTTATATAAGGATTAGGTACACAATACACATAAATTTTATGTACTCCCAATTTATCATGTTTTAATTAGGAAAGTGAATCACTCATAGAATTTTAAATTGTTATTATTATTATTATTATTTTGAGAATAATAATTGAAATAAATCTTTCAACCGATAATCTCGATAATTAGAGTGTGAAAAGATAAATAATAATAAAATAAAAAAATTGGTCGTTATATTTCTACCCTCCTTAAGAGAGCTTCGACCCAAAGCTCAACATACCTTGAAAAAGCTATGGGTAAGTTTTCCTCATTTCCTCCTCTGATTCTCAGGTAGTTTCTTCGATCTCTTGGCTCCTCTACAACACCTTTACCAAAGGAATCGCTTTGTTCTATAATTGTTTCTCTTTACGATCTAGAACTTGTACTGGCTCCACGGTATATGACAAGTCCTCTTGGAGTGCAGTGGTGAGTAGCTAAGGCCATGACTAGGATCTGGTATGTATTTCCTCAATTGTGACACATAACATATGTTATGTATTTTCTCAATCTCTGGTGGCAAGGCTAACCAATAAACTAGTGGTCCAATTCTTCCAATACTTCAAAAGGTCCGATAAAAACGGGGATCCAACTTATTTCGTTTGTCAATGCGTACCGCTCCTTTCATTGGAGATATTCTCAGGAAAACTTTGTCAACTTTTGCAAACTCCAAGGGTCTCCGGCGCCGATCTGCATATGCCTTTTGTCTGCTTTAGGCCGCCTTCATCCTCTTCCTTATTATTTGAATTTTCTCTATTGTTTCTTAAACTATATCAGTTTCGAACAATCTTCGGTCTCCCATCTCTTCCCAATAAATTATGGATCTACAATTCCTATCATACAAGGCTTCTAATGGCGGCATCCCTATAGTTGACTGGTGACTATTGTTATATGCAAACTCTACTAGTGGTAAGTATTTTTTCCAATTGCCTACGAATTCAATACGTATGCTCTCAACATATCTTCTAATATTTGTATAGTCCTTTCTGACTGTCCGTCAGTTTGCGGGTGCGCCGCTGTACTTTGAAGTAGTTTAGTGCCCAGTGCTTGGCATAGACTGACCCAGAACCTTGACTGGAAACGAGGGTCTCGATCCGACACAATTGCCTTGGGTACTCCATAAATCCGGATTATCTCTCGGAGGTAGATTTGGGCTATCTTATCTATTGAATAGTTTACTCGAATGGGTAGGAAATAAGCAGACTTTGTGAGTCGATCGACTATCACCCATATGGTATCATATCCTTGAGGGGATTTAGGGAGTCCTGTCACAAAATCCATAGTAATATTGCTCCACTTCCATTCGGGGACTTGCAAGGGCATGAGGATTCCCGGAGGCTTCTTGTGTTCAGCCTTGACTTGTTGATATATTAGACATCTTTGTACAAATTTAGCTATGTCCTTTATTCCTTCCCACCAAAAATTTGTTTGCAGATCCTGATATATTTTAGCTGTTCCAGGATGTGCTGTATAAGGGGTGCAATGAGCTTCAGTCATAATTTGCTTCTGGAGCCCAAAATCTGGAGGTATATATATTCGGCTCCTCTTTCTTAGCAAGTCTCTTACAATGGTAAAATCTTGAGTTTCACCTCTTTGTACCCTTTTTATATTCTTAGCTACCTGATCATCCTTTAGTTGTGCTTCTTTTATTTCTTCATAGAGGTCGAAGCTAATGCTGACTTGATTTACCTGACCAATCCCAACTAGGTTCTTTTATTAGAACCTCAACTTGCATCTTCTCTATCTCTTTTAACAGACCAGTTTGTTGGGTTAATAAAACTGCTAAGGATCCTCCAGACTTCCTACTAAGAGCATCAGCTACCACATTGGCCTTCCAGGGTGATAATGGTCAACTCATAGTTTTTCATTAACTCCAACCATCTTCTTTGACGCATATTCAATTCCTTTTGGGTAAAGATGTATTTAAGTTTTTATGATCTGTATATATATCACATAATACCCCATAAAGGTAGTGTCGTCATATTTTCAAGGTAAAACTAACTGCAGCCAGCTCAAGATCATGGGTCGGGTAGTTTCTCTCATGGTTCCTAAGCTGCCTGGAAGCATATGTGATTACTTTTCCATGTTGCATCAATACACACCACAGCCCCGACTTCGACGCATCACTGTATATAACATAACATTCAGTCCCAACAGGCATGGCTAAGATTGGAGCCAATGTTAGTTATCCTTCAATTCTTGAAAACTTTTCTCCTGACTATCTCCTCAATAGAATTTGAGGCCTTTCTTGGTTAACTGTGATAATGGTACTGCTATTCTGAAAATCCTTATACAAATCTCTGATAATACCTAGCCAACCCTAAAAAGCTTCGCACTTCCGTGACATTGGTAGGTCGAGGCCAATTCTTAATTGTCTTGATCTTTGCAGGATCTACCGATATTCCTTTCTTATTTATGATGTGACCCAGGAATCCAACTTTTTCTATTTAGAACTCACACTTCTTAAATTTTGTATAAAGTTATTTCTCCCTCAATAGTTGTAAGATTATCCTTAAGTGCTTTTCATATTTTTCTGTACTTCTTGAGTAAATTAGTATGTCATTAATAAACACCACCACGAATTGATCTAAGTATGGCTGAAAGATCCTATTCATCAAGTCCGTAAATGCTGCTAGGGCATTGGTCAATCAAACGACATTACTAAAAACTCATAGTGGCCATATCTGGTCCGAAAAGCCGTCTTGAAAACATCTTCTAGTTTAATCTTTAATTAATGATATCCAGATCTTAGATCTATTTTGGAGAATATGCTGGCATCTTGAAGTTGGTCAAAAAGGTCATCAATCCTCGGCAGTGGATATCGATTTTTGATAGTGACTTTGTTCAGTGCACAATAATCTATGCATAGTCTAATGCTCCCATCTTTCTTCTTTACAAATAGCACAGGAGCACCCGAGGGTGATACACTCGGCCGAATAAATCTGAGGCTTAATAACTCTTGCAGTTGGTTCTTCAACTCTTTTATCTCTGCGGGTAACATTCTATACGGAGCCTTTGATATGGGACTTGTCCCTGGTAGAAGATCAACAGAAAACTCTACTTCCCTATCTGGGGGTAATCCTGGTAGATCTTCCGAGAATACATCAGGATATTCTCTTATGACTGCTATATTTCATTTTTTGTCTCCATGCCTTCCTCACCTATAATAGTTGTCAAGAATCCTTGACACCCCCGCCTCAATAACTTAGTGGCCTTTAAAGCTGAAATTACTAGAATGCAAATTTTATTCTTCACCCCTTCATATACTTTTTCTGGAGCTCCCTCCAACTAAAAGATTATTCTCTTCTGATGAGAGTCTACAGGAGCACGATATGTTGACAACCAATCCATTCCTAGGATGAGGTCATATTCCATCTGTCCTATTTTATTCAGATTTGCTTATTTTTCATTTCTCCTATAATAATTTCGCATACTTTATAGTACACATTAGTGGCCAATTTTGCACCTACAGGGGTTAACATCACTAGTTGATAATTCATAAGTTCAGATTCCTTGTTAATTGTTGTTGCAAATGACGAAGAAATAAAGGAGTGGGTAGCACCGGGATCAATAATACTCAAGAAATATTTCTAAATATACAAATAGTACCTTCGACCACTGCGTTAGATGCTCGGGCCTCCTGCGGAGTTGCTGCATTCATTCTTTCTTGAGCTTTGGGTTGTTGTACTGATGCCTGAGTCATGACTGTACGAGTTTTGTTGGCAGGTTACCGAAAAAGCAATTGTTGGTCCTCCTGCTGTTGGGGCGATGCCTATGGTCGGCCTACCTGTTCCACTACTAGCTCCTGAACGTCCGTGTAAAGTTGGACAATCTCTCCTCATGTGACCCAGTTTGCCACAAGCAAAGCATTATTTGCCTACGGAGCAATTGCCAGTGTGATTGCAGTTACATCTCGGACACCACATATTCCCGGAAGGCTGAAGCGTGGGAAGGATGTTGGTGATGCTGCATGAGGAAACTCCATGCCCCTGGGCCACGAGTTCACCCTGGTTTCTTGGACTGGCATTAGAGAAGACCCGGTACCTCTGTCAGGCCTGGAGGTGTAGACTCCAAAACTCAGTACATTAGCAAACCGGGGCGCTTTACGGAAGGCGCTCTCTGATCCTTATGTCATGATTTTCTTGCATATCTCTTTCAACTTCTAGTGCCTTCTCTACGGCTTGGCTATAAATTTATGGTTGGAATGGGATTAATTTTCTCCTGACTTCAGGCTTCAAACTCCTCACAAATCTTTTTGTTCTATCCTCCTCTTCTGACACCAGCTTCTCGGCATATCTTGATAGTTGAGTAAATTTGATTTCATACTGACTCACTGTCAAATGATGCTGTTTCAGATCTTGGAATTCCATTGCAAGCTTATCCTTTACTACTCTTGGTATATACTTTTCATTAAACTTTTTGACTAGAAAGTTCTAAGAGATTTCTTTTCTCAAGGTTTTAGCTCCACTATTAATCATTTCCCACTAACGTTCTGCTTCCCTTTGGAACATAAAAGAGGTAAAAGATACTCGTTGACTCTCAGTACATTCCATGACGTCTAATATTTTTTCAATCTGGCGAAGCCACTCTTCAGCTTGTATTGGATCAGCCCCTCCTTTAAAGGCTGGCGGATTTAATTTCTAAAATTGCTCTAGAGCTCTACGAGGGTTATTTACAGTCGCCAATTGCACCAGCCAATTTGGCATTCTGTCCAGAACCCTCTGGTTGAGATTTGATTGTTCACCCACAAACTCATGATTTGTCAGGGATGGACGCTTCCGAGCGCACTGTGCAATGGGACATTGCCTTCAGAGTTAGCATCAGGTGAAGGAAAGTTCAAGTTCATCTATACCTAAAAGAATAGTCCAATCTTATTATCGACAATATAAATGATAAAAAAAGAAGCAAGTTCCATATACAAAATATTAGTTTCATTTAACTTCAAAATGTTTCCGTAACAAGATTTATATTGACACGCTACATTCCTATAAAACATACGAGTGTATTTATAATAAGATACATCGTTTACACGCATTTATTTTATAACACATACAATAACTTTCCCACCCCAAAAAGCTCTAAATATGTGAGCCAACGCTTCTCCTCCCAAAATGCCACATATCAGGTCCCTCTCAAGGAGTAATATTAGAATCAGTGAAGCTTTCATCCTTGTTGTCCCCTACAGACCCTTATGGTCCTCTTCCTCAAGGTCTTCTTCTTCTTCAGGATCAACTTCCTCTGGGTCTTCTTCTTCTTCAGGATCCATTTCCTCAGGGTCTTCTTGTTCTTCTTCAGGAGTCACCTCCTCCAATATAGTATCATCCTCACATCTCCAGTACTCGTGATCATCATATAGATCCATATCTTTGGCCCAGCTGGAGTCCCACCAAATACCTCCCAAAAAAAATCCTTCCTTCAGGTTTTAATTCATCACCAGGTAAGACTCTCAGGTCTACAGTTACTGGCACATTTCTTATAACACTTTCAGCATCACTAACTATATTCTCGTCATCATGTCCCACTAGACCCACTGTGTCCTTGCTATCCGGGAGCCATTAAAGATGATTTCTAGATCAGTCTCATCTGATTCGTAATCTCAATCCATGTGTTTAGCTATCCAACTCAAACTTTCTGACTCCGAACTATCGAATGATAATCCTGGCATATCAGAATCTCCCATCTGTAAAAGTAAAAGATTTATATTAGATGGTTTATCTTCTAATTCTTTAAAACAATAAGCTGCATATATATAACAAGATATGTTAGAGAACCAGCAATTCCTTCATCATACCTAACTTCCATAGATTCACTATTGGACTCGGGTGTCCTTTCTATTGGTTGCTCTCCCTTCTCAATAATCCATACCACTGGAGATCCATACAAAGGGCCACACCCCTCGCAGGATCCATTTGAACTAAGGTATGCGAGTACCCAAATTCAAATGTAAGAGAATAGTTAAATATCATATATTTCAGGGTCAGTCACACCTAAGACTCCTTTGTCTCTCCAATACTACTCACATAACTTATACAAGCACACATACAAGTTACACACAGTTACACAATCAAACCCTGTGCACTACATCTACCTAAACTAACCATGTCTAACCTTACACTGATACTAACTGTAACGGTCCCCTTATTATAGATAAAGATTAGTCTGAAAACTCCCAATTATCCCAATTCTCCATTATTATCTCATAAAAATTCGGCAACACCTACCCTAAATTTTCACATTTCTACATGACATAGAAAATCAATTTCGGCTTCACGGCCTACTTATTCCAATAATAATTTCGGCCTACAATGCCTACTTATCACAAGGTATAAATATGTCTCATCCGAAAATTATATTCTCAATATATGTTTCCGCAACATTTTTTCAGAATACATCTTAATAACATATAACATCGAGGATTTGATCTCCAACACATCATCACCAAGTACAACCACCAGTCTTAGTTCTCAAAACATCATGTATCATAAGTTCTTAGTCTCAAAATATTACAATGGATGAGTTACATATAATAAGTGTACCATAAGCATAACAAGCCAGAAAAGTACTTAAAGTAAATCATACATATGAAGAGGGTTAACAAAACAGTATGAATAGCATGCCGTTCAGCCTATTACTAAATCCTCCAAGCTAAAGCAGTCTCTTCCTTTATCCAAACCTGAAATGGGTGGAGAGAAAAGAGGGGTGAGCTCAACGGCTCAGTTAGTAAACTATACAAGCAAGCTAAAATCTGATTCGATAAAATTCTATCACAATCATACTTTTGAGGGGTTTGAGGTCTTACTTGAATTATGATGACTGCTACTCCTACCATGTGGCCCTCTCCTATCCCCCCATATTCTACACATTTTATTAGCTAAATGTCTCAACTACCAAATTTTCTTTTATTAACTCGCAATATTCTTCACGAGTACACAACAATTTCAAGTTCATCAATAATTTCCTACACGTGTATTCCTATGTGTATGCCTTTACCCACGCCTAAATCCCTTTATCAAATAATATCACATTTAGACAATACATTATATCATTTATTAATGGAACACATACATACATAACTCATAAGTATGAAGTTTAAATTCTCCGTCTTCCCCTCCTACCGGCTCTCGCCCGGCCCCTTTCTCCTTGTGAATACAAATAGATTACATATATATATAAATATATATACATATGAAACATGTCCACCGTCTTCCCCCTCCTACCGGCTCCCGCCCGGCCCCTTCCTCTTTATAATTACATATACATACAATGAAACATTACCACCGTCTTCCTCCTTCTATCGGTTCCCGCCTGACTCCTTCCTTCTTATAATTACACACACACACACAAAATGAAACATAACGACCGTCTTCCCCTTCCTACCGGCTCCCATCCAGTCTCTTCCTCCAAGCAAGCAAGCCAAGTATAACTCACACAATTATCATACTATTAGACACATGATATTTATATCGTATGAAATTAAACGCAACAATTCTTATTAATTACAACATGTGTGAACATGTATAAACCTTATGATTTGCAAAGATCCATATTTTGTAGGATCATTTCCACATTCATAATCGATCATCATTTACTTATATAAGGGTTCCACTTTACTTTCTTTTTACCCATGAATGATAAGTAAAGACTTCTCATCCGTTGAATGTAGTGTAATAACAACATAAATTTGTGCTTTCAATAAGGTCAATATCAGAAAGTACTAAGATTTAATCACCCCTAAATATGAGTTCCATGTATGTTACTATGAAGAATTATGTAGATCTAGTTATCACTAACTTCTACCATGTGAATATTTAACTCAATCATCTAGGGAAAAAGAGGGAAAAAATATAACACTAGCCCCATAATTTCTAGATTACTCAATACTACATGAACGTTGTCCCAAAATTTCTCTCAATAAGAGAAGACATTAGGTAATTATCTGATCACGTTCAGCTTGAGTTTATCCTCTGAAATTAAAAGTTTTGGAGCCAAAAGAATTCAGATTTAGGGTTAACACTAGTCCCCAAATCACACCTGAACCCACGTCCTTCCTCCACCCTGCGCTCCAACGCGCTTGCCCTCCCTTCCCAAGGCCGCGCGGCCTGGCCAGCAGCACGCGCGGGCGCTGCTGCTGGTGCAGAGCGCGCACGGCGCACTCCCCTGCCTCTGACCGCGGAGGAGAAGGAAGGGGGAGAGAGAGATGGTGTAGTGAGGAGATCTCTTTAGATAATTTTTGAAGGAGGCTTGAGAATTCTAGGGTTTAGGAAATACAGAGAAGAAGAAACTTTCAGATCTGAACGTAAGAGCATGGGGAGAGTAGAATGGGTAAAAAGCTCCATCATTGGTATAAATTACAAGGTGAGGACTCTCCTCTACGTGTCACTTGTTCATGCTTCAATCAAGAAGATCCAAGCCCTAGGTCTCACCCTACATGCACACCTACTCCATTCCACTATCTCCAAGTATTATTATTAGTATAACACTAGGTTCTAATTAAGTTAATCATGGTCTTAGAAATACCCATGTGACATACCCTTATTTATACAAGCATTAGGTACACAATAAACATAAATTTTATGTACTCCTAATTTACCATGTTTTAATTAGGAAAGTGAATCACTCATAGAAATTTTAAATTGTTATTATTATTATTTGAAGATAACAATTGAAATAAATCTTTCAACCGATAATCTTGATAATTAGTGTGTGAAAAGATATAAATAATAACAAAATAAAAAAATAGGTTGTTACACATGTTGTGCCAACTGAGAGAGTCTCTCTCAACTGGCGGCTGAGGTACAGATCCCTCACAACCTCAGCCGCCAGTTGAGAGAGACTCTCTAAGCTGGCACTTCGTAGCTTAATTTTAACCATAATTTTGTGTGCTGGTACCATGGTCGCAGTTTTATATGATGACTGTGATTAAGTCACAGTATTTTTATGAGGACTGCACCCATGGTCGTAGTCTTTTCTAAGCACTGCGCTCAAGGTCGTAGTCTTTCTCTGAAGAGTGCGACCAAGGTCGCAGTCTTTTTCTGAAGACTGCTACCATGGTCGCAGTCGTAATTACACTGAAAATAGATGATTTTTTAGGACTGTGACCATGTTTATAATGGACTGGGACCATGTGCAGTAAATTTGCGACCATTTTAAAGTGACAGCTGAGAGAGTCTCTTTGAGCTGTCAGCTGAGGTACATTTTTCACAATATATATATATATATATTATATATATATATATATATAATCTAGTTATGAAAATGAACTACTATTAGCAATAAAAAAAAGAATTGGGCATTTTTTCCCAAAAAAACCTTATTTTTAAAAAATAATTCTAAAAATAGACCTCTCCAAAAAATAATTACAAAAATCGATATTTGACACGTCACATCAGCGCTGGCCACCAGCATGACGCTAAGTTTTGGGGGGGGGGGGGGTTTGCAGTTTTTGGTTCCAATATTTTTTTTACCCTATGCTCGGTCGATCGGGGTTAGCAACCGCGGTCTTCCAATACTTTTTTTTTTGAGTTTTGGGCTTGGTCGGGGTTGGGAACCCTCAGCCAAGCAAGAATTGGGCAATATAATTGCCCAAATCTGCTCATTTGGCTCTAATCAGCGTGCATGATGAGCATGCATGCATGATTGAATATGATGAACATGCCAAAAAAAAAAAAAAAAGAACCATCAGCTACCAAACGTTGGTCGATTGGTTGGGTTGTCAACCCTGGCCGAGCAAATATAGCGCAAAAAAAAAGAAGAAAAGTTTCAAATGGGAACCAAAAATTGCTCCTCGCCAACCCCAGCGCCACGATGGCGGGCTGAGCCGATATATAACAACGATGGCGTGTCAGAGGTCGATTCTTGAAAATATTTTTGAAGGGATCTATTTTTGAAATTATTTTTAGAAATAAATATTTCTTTTGAAAATTGCCCAAAAGAATTTTGTGAGAAAGTATAGCCATAATAATAAAGTCAATCTTATTAGATCGGTATACGCCCTTACTTGAATTGGTTCTTATCTCGAAACTATGCCAACTCAGTCTGCGGCATCTAACTAGTAAACTAGTTGAGCTTGAATTCGAGCTCGGTTATGCTCAAGCTTGTTTGTTTATTTTAGTGATCTTAGAATTTTGAGATATTAAACGAGCTTTTACTGAGTCGATCTCGAGCTCCCGAGCCCATTAACAGCCCTATTTGGAGATAAAAAGGATATTAATCGATTAATTTTGAATCAGTCTGGTCCATTTCTTGGTTCATGTGATTTTCATTAAACTAAATTGCTACGATCTTAGGTTATGGCTAATGGTTAAATTAATTTGTGTATATTGTGCTTCTTCCTTCAATATCACATCCCTCCCCAAAAAAAATAAAAAAGAAATAATAAAATAATAAAATAAAAAACACAAAACCCAACATGTACCTGGAAGACATTAAAGCAAAAATACCCTGACATTTTATTCTGAAATCTTCAGCATTGCATTTATTTTTCAGCACCACCTACATTCATCACATTTTATTCTAAAATCTTCAGCATACATTTGTTTTACTGCACAAGCTACATTCATAGCTGACTAAAATATAATACCAACATAAAAGGAAGCAGTCATTGAAGGAAATTAGCAGCAATATGAAATGCAAGATCGCCGATTTTCTCAGCATCATCTTCCTCTTTAGACATTATAGACTCTTCATCGCCCTCCTCCCAAGAATCGATGCATGTGTCGATATCGGTCAAAGCCCCACTAAATTGAGCCATAGTTTTCTCATGATCGTGGGACTTGATGCCTTCTATGGCTCCCTCGAAACCATCAATCGACGTGTCATAGAGTTCCACACAGGTCTCTAGCGTCTTTTTGCTCACCGACGACACATTTGTTCCGTTCAGCAACTCCTTTGCCTTCGCCAGGTTGTGTGTAACATTTGCTTTTCCTAGGTTAGCTGCTATGATGGCAAGACCTGATGAGAAAGATGGTGAAGATAATCATTAGCTCAGAGCTTCGTTTTGAAGGTCAATCATTTCTGATAAAAATAAATTGGTCAATATTTTAGTAATAGATTTTTTTTCAGAAGAGACCTACGCAGAAAATACCTTGAACGTCAGCTGTATGGCTTTCTGGAACCACTTGGAGAGATGTTATGCAGAAGTTGTAGTCAATATTTTCATGCGCTTGATCAACTTTCTTGCATATTTCTTCGAGGGAAGCCTCAATGGAGGACAGGCTGAGTAGGAGGAGGGCAGCGGTAAGGTATAGAAAAAGCTTCATTTTTTACTTCCTTCTTTGTTATTTTTTTTCTTCTCTCTCTTTTCAGGAGAGACTTGTATCACTGGTTATATAACCTTACAGAAAATGTATTTGGACATCCAATTGCTGGGTAAATCACAAAAATCAACATGAATTAATATTTGTTAAGTAAATAAATGTGAATGGATGGTGCCTTGTCCAGATTCAGTGAATTATTTATCTAAGTAAATGAGAGCAAATCCTCACCTTATCTGCATATCTTGTGTTATGAGAACCCTGAATCGGATTTCAACTATCACCAGTTTGCTTGCCTTCTATTGTAATAAAAGAATATCTGGTAACCATGATGGCATGACTTGTATGGAGAGACAGATAATTCAGAAATAGATGTACCATTATGTATTTAGTAATTTCTCTCTCACGTACATTTTTATCAGTTGTGGTATGTCACTTGGATTCGTAATGTTTTTAATCTAATATCTTTAGCGACAATCTATTGTCAATCTTTTTTATCAAGTGTATACACATGTTATAAATTTCTTCTTTCTACTTCTAAATAGTACATACATTTTATGATCCAATTTAGAGCACACAATTCATCACGTGTCTAAATATTCCTGCCAGAGTATACTAAGACTTTATTTAGAATTTTTACGGTTGCACTCCTACATGGAAATTCAGACGGAGAAATATTTGTATGAAAAAACTGATACACATGCATGTTGCTTTATGTATATGCACTGATTGTAGGGGATGGAGGTGGGTACAGAAAAAACCTTAAATTTTTTTTTTTTATTTATTTATGTTTTTTTGTGAGGAGAAAGCCCTTCTACTTTTGCTATAACCTTGACAATCTTCACACCTCCCACAAATGCTTGATATATTTATGATTTAAATATGTTAATTAGTTATTAACAATTACATAAATATGAATTATTTTTTTCTTGTCAAGTTTGCTCGACTGTCTTGTCTAGAGCCCGCAATACATACACTAATTAATAAGTAAACCAATGAGAATAAATGTGTATATGAATCCAAATGGATATGGTAGAGATGATGATGCAGACGGGGAAGCGATGAAGACAATCGACGCATGTTAGATCTCGTTGCAACATTGATGAACTCTGAAGAGATCTCCAGGCTGAGGTAACTACTCGAATGCACGAGCCAAGAGAACAACTTGAATTGACGAGCAAATATGAGGAAAAACTCAAAAGTTATTGATAAAAGTTCATTAAAAGATTATTACAAAAATAAAAAAACAAGAGCCTTTATGTAGGCTTACAAAAAATACTACTTCTATTTGAAAATTATAATCTATTCAAAAAAAGAGTCCCAACCTATCTAGATAATTTAAATTCAAAATAAAGAAATAGAAAATCGATTTGAAACTTAATTGGACCTAGAAACCAATTTCTAAACTAATCCTGAAACACATATACGCTTAGGCTTGCTGATAGGCAGGGCGAAAACTGACAAACACTAACTTTTGAGAAAAGCCTATCGATAGTCTAGAAGATGTGTTGTTGGTAGGTATGAAAATTCCAGTCTCTCGGAAAAAGCCTGTTGACAGTCCAAAGAAGGACTATCGATAGGTCAAGTTATTTTGGCATGCTTTTTGTCTTGCCTTGCTCTTTGATCTCCAACATTAGCTCCTTCCTCTTTAAAAGAACTCGTTTTCGACTTCCTATCAGGTAGCTACTTGATAGGGACTCTTTAAGTTAGGATTCTTTTTTCCTCAAATATAGCGTTATCATATCTTCTTTCTCGAAGAGTTTCTTTCGCCTATTCTTATCAGCCGATGCCTTGTACTTCTTATTTGATTTCTCCACAAGATCTATTCCCTTTAGCGTACAAGGAAATCTTGTTGAACTATGATCCATATGCAAACTCTGCTTGGGGGATAGTGTGATCCCAAAATCTTGATTCGCCTCATTAATCTTTATTTAACTTCATGTAGTGTTGTGTCATCAAATATTTAATGTAATTATCATTTCGGATCGGTTGATAAGTAATGCCAATTGGTTGGTGTCCTTTCATCATCTAACCATACACATACACCATGTTCTCATAATTCATTGACTTACTTCTAAGGAGAAAATCTTTCAAAGTATGATGGGAGATGGAATTTGGCGTACATTGGGGAATATGTTGCACCCACGTGCTGATAGTAGGTGACATGAGCTCGAAGAATTTGAAACTGTCATCTTGAGCACTCTTCTTCTGTAGGAAATGATCTTCAAAATCATGAAAATAATCATAGCATGATGATAATTATCTTCCATGAACGTTAATACTTAAGCTTGTTGATTCCAACTCCTTTGCACTCCTCCTGCGATTTGTTGACCTCCTCGGAAATTTCCTCGGTTATAGAAACTTTTTTTAAAGTAACCCCTTACTTTATTTCATTTGGCTCCACAAAGAACTCGCCTTGATTGCATATGGCCATGAAATTTGGCTTCTCTTCTTTCGGACTAGGAATAGGTGGCATGAGCTTCATAACTTTATCGAGAGATTATGCTTAGCTGATAATCGCTTGAAGTTTTGATGATCTCTCTTAGTTGGCCGCTCTTCAACTAGTGGTTGCTGATGTGACTTCGCAGTCTTGTTTGACGGATAATATCTCATGAACGGTTAGGATCAATTCTTCATCTTTTCTTCCTCTAAAGTAAAGTTACGGGCTTCTAAGAGTCTTTTTATCCATCTCCTCGTTCTTATAGATGGCTTGCCTTGGTCTATACGCATGTTTTGAAATCGATCTCATTAAGCCATTGTCCTTCCTTTAAGTTTATAACCCACAAACTTGACATGATCTTCCATGGGAATATACTCAATATCAAACAACTTATCAACTTCCTCGATCCAAAGCAAGGTTGACTCAACATCATGACTCCCGTCAAAAGAAGGAATATAATTAAAAAAACTCATCAAGATTTTAATATCCTCCTTGTTCTTGGATAGAACTAGGATACATGTTTCTCCTATTAAGGTTAGAAAATCCGCCTCTTTATAAGGGTTAAGATTAACGAATCCCCTATGCCTTCCATAGTACATCCCTCCATCTTCATAATTTTCTCCAAAATCATTCTAGTGATATATGGGACTTCGCAACTCCTTTTCATTAAAAAATTCAGAAAATTGATGATATTGTAGATGATACTTTGGTGGCGGATAATGTGGTGGTGGTTGATGTTTTGCTGGTCGATGTAGTGGTTGATGTGGTGGTGGTCGATGTGGTGGTTGACGATCATATCCGCTTCGGTATGTACCATCGACCAAACTTTGATCAGCAACCTTGAGAGACATCGTTGTGAAGGTGTTGCCCCTCCGTGCAGTAGTGCCCATCCTAAATAAAAGGCCTTATAATTCATCGTTGTCTCCTACTATAGTCAGAAAGTAGTAGTAGCTCTGATACAAATTGAGCAAGACGGGGAAGCAAAGAAGATGATCGGCGTGCGCTAGATCGTGTTCTAGCGCTGATGAACTGATAGGTCACCAATATTGCATATTTATCGTCACATTCCCATATTATTTGTTAAATAAACTCTGCTATTTAATTATCTTTTTGTCTAATTATTTACAGGGCCTTTACTAAATGAAAAAGGAGAGAAAACGAGCCTAAAACCTACTAAAATTCAAATTAAATCAAAATCAAGGATGAGGACAAATATTCAGTTAAGATCAGAGCAAATCAGAGAGATAATACCAAATGAAAACCAGTTAAATTTGAATTTTTATGAATCTATTTTGGTTAGCTAAAGATCAACACTGACATCGTCAAATCTACAACGCAAATTGAGAAATCAGTTGGACAAATGGACAAATCATCAAAACAAGGACCTGCACCCCTCGGGTGTGGCCACCTGACCATACCTAGGCCACGGAAATGCGGCCAACGACAGTTCAGTTAGATAAGGGGAGTGTTTGCTCCCCCTATCTTCAAACGCTCTCCCTCGTTATGTTTTCGCTATAAATACCTGCAAATTCTGAGGGATGAGAGAACGATTCAACAAAGAGCGTAGGTTAGGCTATTGTGTAGTTTGTAACTTAAGTTTTTTTATTTTTTTCAAACCGAGTGAAGTAAGGTTTCTTCCGTGACTCCTTTTTGCACTTTGTAAGTCCGTCTCTTCTCCAAAAAAAAGAGCTACAGAGAACTGAGAGGCTTTCTCCTCCCCCTTTCCCCGCCTTCCCCCCTCTTTTTACTCCTCTCTTCCCTCCCCTCTCCCTCTTCCATCTTCCTACTTCTTCCTCCCCTCTTCTTTCTTCTCTTTGCCGCTCGGTTCCACCGCAAGCGGTAATCTAGTATGTAATTTTCGTTTTTCTTTATATAACTGAGAGGAGAGGAAAGTTTTATGGATGAATGAGAGTAAAGCTTGTACAAAGGATAACGCCGATGTAAGTTCTTCTTTTTTACATTATTATTTAATCAAATTGAAGTTACATTTTTATGTTCTTCTTCTTCTCTTACTCTTCTTCTATCGGGTTTTGATGATAATCCAAATGAAATCTATAGCATCAAACGTGCCTTACCATTGCAAGTGCCCTTGACAGTTTATGGTCAAGATTTGCCATTTTTATTTATTTTTTGCTTGTTTTTGAATTCATAGTTTAAGTCCGGGAACGGGAAAGATCCTATTTGCCATGCTTTGTTCGCCTTCAAGATGAGGTAAATCTTCGCCAAAGATTCAAGGTAAGTCATAAACCCGAGAGGCAAGAAAGTACTTTTAGGGTTTTTTTTCCTTCCTTTCTTTTAATTTTTAGTTTAGATCACCATCGTCACCAACTCTTAATTTTATTCACTATTTTCACTTTCTTTGTTAAAAAAATTATTTTCTATTTTCTCCATCTTTTCAACCTACCACTTTCTTCTTAACTTAACAAAAGATTCTTTTTCATTTTTTTTACAAGAACAAAAGAAGAACATTTAACCATCTTTAGTGAGCTAAAAGAGAACTTACAAAAAACTTTCATCGCTAGTCCCTCCTTGTGGATCACGACCCGCATAGCCACTGCTAATGCTATCACGGTAGTATTGAGCACTTTACACTTTTATTCATAAATTTTGAAATTCTATATTTTCTGTGTGCATTTAAACCCTTAATCACGAACCCTAAAGAGATCTCCTGGCAGAGGTAACTACGCGAATTCACGAGCAAGACAATCTGATTCCATGAGTCAAGAGAACAACTCGAATCCACGAGCAAATAAGAGAAAAAACTCAAAAATTTATTGATAAAAATTGATTAAAAGATTATTACAAAATAAAGAATACAAGGGCTTTTATATAAGCTTACAAAAAATACTACTCCTACTTGGAAACCATAATCTATTCCTAAAAGAAAAGAAAAGAGTCATCTATCTAGGCAATCTAAATTCAAAATAAAGAAACAAAAATCAATTAGAAACTAAATCGGACCTAAAATCAAATCCTAAACTAATTCTGAAACGCAGATAAATGCTTAGGCCTGTTGACACCCGAAGGGTACTGTCGATAGGTAGGATCAAAATTGACAAACGCCAACTTTTGAGAAAAGCCTGTAGACAGGTCAGAAGAGGCGTTGTCGACATGTTTTCACCTGTCTTTCGGGAAAAGCCTATCGACAGTTCAAAGAAGGGCTGTCGACAGGTCAAGTTATATTGGTCTGCTGTTTGTCTTGCCTTGTGCTTTGGTCTCCTACATCAGATAAAGTCTAATATGCAGAGTATCGGACTTGTTCCTCCCATCCTTTTGGCCAAAAAAAATAATGAAACAGTAAATGTTAAGAAGTTGATATCTCAGTTTAAATCCATATGTAAAATTAAGTGGAAAAATAATTCACATATGCTTAAGTCTCAGTTGTCTTTAGCATGTTATTGCTGCCTTAATGGACAAGCTCTCAAGGGAACCACCACCATAACAAGTGTATCAGAAAATATGATAACGAATCTTAGGTTAGTTGGTGCTGAAAATTTGTTCTCACGGGAAGAGCCTTTACATTATTCATGAGGAACGAGGATGATGGAAGACGAGAATGTAGTGGTGGTTTTCCCAGGCATTGATCCTGTAATCATGGGTGCTCAATGTCGTACACTGGCACTGATGATTGTGGGTGTTTTTGCCAACTATGTCGAGTTATAGGACACATGTTACTAATGTCCAAATATCTTCCACGATGTTATTAGTAAAAATCTAAAGAAAAATTCTATCTATTATACTGCGCGAAGAGGAGAGAATTTAGGTTATTATCAGAAATCGCTTGAAATCCGAGAAAATTCTCCATCATTGCTCGTATGATCAAACCATTGGATCTTTTAATTACATAGTTTCTGTTGGCGAGAGGGGGAGAGTTAAGCTACTGTTAGCAAGAGGGAGGTCTGGTGAGGTAGTTTAAGAGAGGATCTATTTTGATTAAGATAGATAACTATCAAGAAGGAAAGGTGGAATTGTTTGGTCTTCTAGAAATTTATTTTGATTATTTGATAGATAACAATAAAAAAAATAGAGATATTAACAAATCTTATTTATGTAATCACCTAGAGTGGGTGAATAGGTGACTAGCTAATCTAATGTTGAATTAATGCGGAATTAAAAATCTTAGCAAAGTAAAAACTATTAAACACAACACACCAAGTATAACCTAAGAGTGTAGCCGAACTCCCTGTGAAGGGCTCTGGACTATCTCCTCAGGATTCCTCTAGATGAGATTCGAGGTGCCGCTTTGGCTCTCTTAGTTGAATACAAGTGTGAGCAAACAATCCCAAGCATGTATCAATATAGCACAAGGAGTATCAAGCATATAAAGATAATGACAATATAAGCATGCAAGATATAAAGACAAGTGAGAGATAGAGAGAGCAATCACAAACAAGGGAGATTTGTTTTGAGGTTCGAGCACCCTTGCTCTACGTCCCCGCCTTCAACACTATAAAGAATTTTCACTAAAAACGATCCAACCGGATCACTCGGTGTCGTAACACCTATAAGGAGTACACACTAGAACTCTTGGACTCACTAGTTCCCTCACTTGTTCCCGCAAGAACAAACACACGCAAGCACGCAAGCTTGCCAAGGCCGCACCTCTATACCGAGCTCCCACAAGAACTCGAAACACCGCGAGCCCGCAAGTCCCTCCTCCTCAAATATAATAAAGAACACTTGGTGATCTAAACACTTTGATCACCTAAAATCACTCTCATAATAACTCTCCTATAGGATAGATATTGTAATGAAAAGCTCAAGTATGTGTGAGAAATACTAGGATGGAATATGTGTGAAAACTCAAGAAATTCACTTTGAAAAGACTCTTAATAAACTCTCTTTTGATTTGGAAATATAGCTCTAAAAGATGTGGATATAACCACTGATATAGGTAGGAAAACTAGCCCAAAAATTTTCTTGAAATCTTGTATAAAACAGTCCATGGGAACCCCAATATATAGGCATCCAAAAACTAGCCGTTGGGGGTCCAAATCAGCAGATGACGCTGCTGTCAGTCGACCGCCAACTTGTCAATTTTTCTACCATTGGGAAGGTCGGTAGACCGGCCGGTCGATCGCCTTCAGGGCAATGGCCTAGCGGTTGACTGCCCTGTCGACCGGGCCATTTTTAGAGAGCAGAAGCTCTCTGACGGTCGACCGTGTAGTCGACCGGCCCTTGGCGTGCACGTTTTGTTCACGTCGGTCGACCGACCTCTAGCTCAGTCGACCGTGACCTCTGGCTCAGTCGACCGTGCGGTCGACTGGCAGAAGGCCAAAAACAGTCTTTTGGGGATTTAAAAACTTGTCTTTTATTTACTAATAAGATCCCATAAATTCTCTAAATTTTTACGAAAATAAGTTCAGTAATATACTTTGATATACAAATATGTTTGAGTAAAAATCAAAACATGTTACAAACATTTTGAACTATTTTTGTGTTATGAAAATTTTAGCTTAAAATGAAAACCGTATTTTCCAAATTGATTTTTTCAAAGCTTCTTCAAATATAAAAATAAGATATTTTAAACACTTTTAAAACTTAGTGTGTATGGATATGATCCACTACACGTATATGATGAAATATCTATGTTTTGACAATAAGCTCTAAAATGGTTTTGGTTAAAACATATGTGTATATGATACTCCAAAAATCAAAACGGTATTTTTTCAAATGAAATTCTTTTATAAAGACTCATATAAATCTTGTGTGTGAGTGTATATGCTACTTGATCAATCCACCGACTAATCTATCCTTTACATTTTAACTAAAAATAAAATCTTACTAAAAACAAACTTAGACACAAGTCTTCTCTTGAAGGTCTTCACTTGAAAATCTTTTTCTTCTTCTTGACTTGGTCTAAACTATGATCCAAAGAGTTAGACTTCTCTTGAATACTTGATGTGGTCTTGATGTACAAGCTCTTGAATCAACACATGCTAGCTTCAAAACTCAACTTAAAATCCTTTGTTGAAGTTAAACACCTACTAAGATCTTGATCACATATCTGAGACTAAATAAACACAAGATCATTAGTACTATAACTACATGAGTTAATCATCTTCAAAACTAAAGTGATGGGTCTTTGGGCTAACAACTCTCCCTTTTTGATGATGACAAAACTCATAGAGTTATATATGTATGGATTAAAGTAAAGCTTCAAAGAAGCTCCCTCTTAACTCATGCATAGTAATAAACAAATATATACAGCAATGAAGTACATGAAACTAAACAACTATATATGCATCAACAAGGTGAGAGACAAATGCATAAATCCAAAATCTTTTTTTTCTAAAAACCTTCTCCCCCTTTTGTTTAAATGTTCAAAATCATTCTCCCATTTTGTAAAACAAAAGATGCATATGCATATATAAACTCAAAATCTTTCTCCCCCTTTTTATCATCATCAACAAAAGGGTGAAAATCAAATTAACAATAACGATATATATGCGATATACATTCATGAAGAGAGAGACGTGAAGTTAGCTCCCCTGCATACATGTATTACATGAAGAAGGGACGACAAGGCCCTAACTCACATAAAGTATGATATACAATGCATAAGTGGAGATGTGAAGCTTTACCTACACACGTGCATCACATAAAGAAGAGATGTCAAATCCTCAATATAAGATACACTCAACATAAAACTATATATAAAAGAGATGTTAAGCTCCCCTTGTGTATAGGCAATACATATCAAAACATTTTTAAGATAAATTTTGATAATTGATAAACAAATTTTGAAATACCATTTGTACATAAACAAAAAATTTTAAGATATCACAAGATTTTTGATACCATATGAAATTGAAAATTTGTGATACCAATTGAAAATGAAACATTTGTACATTTTGATACCAATGAAAGAAAATTTTTATATTTTGATATCAATTAATATATATGATAAATTTTGATACCAAATAGGAAAAATATATTGATACCAATTGAAATTTAAACGCAATTGGAAATTGAAACATATTTTATTACCATTGAAGTATATAGTAAATTTTGATACCAATAAAATATCAAATTAAAATAATGCAAATAATGCATAAGCTTATTAAAAGTACCAGTTGAGATACCAATTGAAATCAAGATTTAATTCAAATTCAGTATTATATAATTTGTACTTTAAGCGTGTAAATATCTTGTAAATCAAATCAAATCATATATATGTATGAAAAGAAAATACCAATTGAAATTGATATTATTTGAAATTTAAAGCATACATATACAGAAACAAACTATGAGTATAAAAAGTCAATTGCGATACCAATTGGAACTATGATGTGAATTAAGTGTATAACTCATAAAGATCCACCCTTTTCAAGCACAAGATAAAAGATATTTAATTTTGACATACAAGGCATGATCGACCATCTATCCGCCCTTTAAAGGGGTTGGTAGGAGTTTTCAAAAATAAGAGTTTAAAAATATTTTTATTGTAAAACACTTCCAAATGAAGAATAAATAGCTAGTTAAAGTAATTTTTGAAAAATTAGTTAAATATCCTTCAAACATGAAACCAAATCATATGTATATCATGAAATATACTAAATACATAGGAGTTGACATTCGAAATCTATAAAGCACAAAAGTTCTCATGAAAATAATGTCATGAGTAAAAAAATGAAGTGTGAGTTCACAAGCAACATGTGAATATCATTTTCATGAAACTAAGCAATAAAGCTCAAACTATCAAACATATGAAAATCATGAAAATTTATTTTTTAATTTAAAAATAAATTTCAAGGTATATGTATGTCTTATCAAAACTAAGAATATACATACATATCCTAAACACACATGAGTCCATAATGTAATTTGCATGAAGGCAAGTAACTCAAGGGTATACATGTATATTTATTTATTTTGGACAAGAAATACATATACATGAAGCAAACCATGCGCAAAAATAGGGAAAACCTGTATAAGTGAAGAAATCATCAAAATTAGGTTATACATGTACATGTAATAGGTACAAATGAGCGATAAAGTACAAACATATAAGAATCAATTGTTCCCCACTACTTGTACACGTATATACACAAGTTTTAATGGAATCTACATCTAAACAAGTATTCACCATATAAAGTACAAAACATGATTATAAATTATAAATCTCAAACATGCTAATTATCATCAAACATAAACGCATGCAAACAAAAATGAAGTTTAGAGATAGCTACCAAAACAACGAACTATACTCTAAGTCTCCAAAATATGATAGTCTTCCCACCAAACTTCCTTGATAGCGGTGCAACAAAATATATGTCCATCTAGCTTATGCATCCACCACCAAGGCACCAACCTTCTCACGTCATGTGAGAGCCCACACCTACATCAAACACATAAGGTGGGAATTTTGGTACCCATTTTCTTTTGGGTCCACGGGGGTTAGCATGATTTGGAACCCAAACATTTTTGTTAGCAAAATTAATAGTATTTATCTTATCATAACAAAACTTTGCCAAATGGCCTTTGCGATCGTAATGTGTACACTTGTACACTCTAACATGCATATGTGTATGAGTGTGATCATGCGTGCAAAGTGTGCATATACATGTTGTGGGTGATGTGCATAAACATGTGGAGCTTGTTTTTTTTAAAATAAGGATTCCAATCTATTGTGGTTAAATGCACAATTGCACAAAGTTGAGTTTAAACAATCAATTCTATTTTTTAAAAAATTAACTTTATTTTTAGCAATAGTAGTAGTATGAAAAGTATGGTCAATAATATTTTTCTTTTTAGAAACATTTTTGTTTTCTTTTAAAACAATTTTTCTTTTTAATGAGGTGTTTTCTTGCAAAGCGATTTCTTTTTCCTTTTCCACCAAAGAGATTTTATTTTTCAAAGTATTGTTTCCTTCACAAATATCATTTAGTTTAGAAAATAATGAAATACTCATTTTTCAAAGACTCATTTTCTTTAGAAATGTATTCCAATTTATTTTTTAATTTCTTGTTATCCTTTTTAAGCATGTCATATTTTTCAAGAAGTTGTTGACAAAATGAAGTAAGCTCATTATAAGACATATCAACATTCTCTTCTAACTCGGATTCGGAGTTTACCTCAAGGGAGTTATCCCCTTAGACCATGTAGCATACGTTGGAAGCCTCACTTTCAACATCTGAGTTGCTTCCCGCATAGTATTGCTCTTGTTCGTCAAGGGAGACTATCGTATTCCATACTATAAAAGCCGAATCAAGATTAGCAACCTTAGATAAATATTTATTATTTAGAGTTGACTTAAAGCATGGATGGCTTTTATATTAGCCTCAAGATTTTTGCCATTTAAACAATAAGAATCTTTAATAGTTACAAAATAAACATGAATCCCTAGGGCTTTGAGGTACAAATACATCTTAACCTTCCAAGTTTGGATGTTAAGAATGTCAAAGGTGTGAGGTGTCATGAAATCTATGTGTGTGTACAAATATTATGGTTAGCAAAAAAAATAAGGATCTTTAACTCTAGGTTGTTAGACCCAAATCAAGAGCACTTAGCTCTAATATCAATTGTAATCACCTAGAGGGGGTGAATAGTTGACTAGCTAAGCTAATGTTGAATTAATGCAGAATTAAAAATCTTAAGCAAACTAAAAACTATTAAGCACAACACACCAAGTATAATCTAAGAGTGTAGCCGAATTCCCTGTGAAGGGTCTAGACTATCTCCTCAAGATTCCTCTAGATAAGAGTTGAGGTGCCGCTTTAGCTCTCTTTGTTGAATACAAGTGTGAGCAAATAATCCCAAGCATGTATCAATATAGCACAAGAAATATCAAGCATATAAAGATATGACAATATAAGTATGTAAGATATAAAGATAAGTGAGAGATAGAGAGAGCAATCGTAAACACGGGAGATTTGTTTCGAGATTCTAGCGCCCTTACTCTACGTCCCCGCCTTCAACACTATGAAAGATTTTCACTAAAAACGATCTCACCGGATCACTCGGTGCCGCAACACCTATAAGGAATTCACACTAGAACTCTTGGACTCACTAGTCCCCACACTTGTTCCTGCAAGAACAAATGCACGCAAGCACGCAAGCTTGCCGAGGTCGTACCTCTACAACGAGCTTCCACAAAAACTCGAAACACCGTGCACCCACAAGTCCGCCTCCTCAAATACAATGAAGAACACTTGGTGATCTGAACACTTTGATTACCTAAAATCACTCTCACAATAACTCTCCTATAAGACAGATATTGTAATGGAAAGCTCAAGTATGTGTGAGAAAAACTAAGATGGAATATGTGTGGAAAACTCAAGAAATTCACTTTGAAAAGCCTCTTAATAAACTCTCTTTTGATTTGGAAATATAGCTCTAAAACATGTGGATATAACCACTGATATAGGTACGAAAAACTAGCCCTAAAACTCTCTTAAAATCTTGTATAAAACAGTCCATGGGAACCCTAATATATAGGCATCTAAAAACTAGCCGTTGGGGTCTAAATCAACAGCTGATGCTGTTGTCGATCGACCGCCAATGGTCGATTTTTCGACCGTTGGGAAGGTCGATCGACCGGCCGGTCGACCGTCTTCAGGGTAATGGCTTAGCGGTCGACCCCCAGTCGACCGGGCCATTTTCAGAGAGCAGAAGTTCTCTAGCGGTCGGTCGTGCGGTCGACCGACCCAGGGTGTGAACGTTTTGTGCACGTCGGTCGATCGCTCGGTCGACCGACCTCTGCCTCGGTCGACCGGCAGAAGGCCAAAAACAGTCTTTTGGGGATTTAAAAACTTGTCTTTTATTTACCAATAAAATCTCATAAATTCTCTAAAAATCTACAAAAATAAGTTCAGTAATATACTTTGATATACAAACATGTTTGAGTAAAATTAAAACATGTTATAAACACTATGAACTATTTTTCTGTTATGAAAATTTTGGCTTAAAACAAAAAACTATATTTTTCAAATTGATTTTTTTTTAAAACTTCTCCAAATACAAAAATAAGATATTTTAAACACTTTTAAAACTTAGTGTGTATGGATATGATCCACTACATATATGATGAAATATCTATGTTTTTTGACAATAAGCTCTAAAATTGTTTTGGTTAAAACATATGTATATATGAAACTCTAAAAATCAAAACGGTATTTTTCCAAATGAAATTTTTTTTATGAAAACTCATATAAATCTTGTGTGTGAGTGTATATGGTACTTGAGCAATCCACCAACTAATCTATCCTTTACATTTTAACTAAAATATATATATCTTTATTACCTAGTTATGAAAATGAACTACTACTATTGGCAATAAAAAGAATTGGGCATTTTTCAAAAAAAAAAACCTTGTTTTTAAAGAATAATTCTAAAAATAGACCTCTCCAAAACATAATTACAAAAATTGGCATTTGACACATCATGTCAGCGCTGGCCGCTAGCTTGGCACTAGGGGGTTGCAGTTTTTGGTTCCAATATTTTTTTTACCCTATACTCGGTCGAACGGGGTTAGCAACCTTGGTCGACCGATACTTTTTTTTTGAGTTTTGGGCTTGGCCGGGTTGGGAACCTCCGGCCAAGCAAGACTTATTGGGAATATGAAGAATATATGTGAATCTTTGAATTGAATTACAGCGAGATCCGTTGATCGAATCAATTGGATGATGGTTGGACTGTGTTCTCCTTCCATTGGGGATGAACGTGATATATTCATATGTTCAATTCCGACTTAGAACGAATGAGATATTCAAGTCTAAAGATTGCCTAATTCAAAGTCAAAATGGGACTAAAAGTAGCTAAAGGCATTTAGTCCCACATTGGCCAGGGGATGAAAGTTCGTAGTGTTTAAATAGAGAAAATTGAGAACAAAGAGCGTGACTTGGAGTTTTCGCGCACGATTGGGAGGAAACCATACCCGCACATGCGCGCGCCGCTGGCGGCGGCGGCGGCCGGCCGGCCGGTGCTGGTGCCGGGCTCGGGTCTGGGTCTGGGTTCCCTACCCGGCCTAGTTCTTATTGTACCGGGTCTCACGGGTATGGGTTACGCAGAGCATACCCGCTCCGCTATCCAGATTTAAACTGCCCCGCCAACGGCTGTCTGTAAACTATCACGACAGTTGAGCGGTTGGACGGTTAAAACAAACCGTTGTAACGGTTCAGACCGAGCCGTTGCAACTGCTGGTTGGGTTCGGACCAAAATGTCCCTCGCGGAGCGCTATAAATTGTGCTCTGTTTTCTCAAATTAAACACACCAAAATACTCAACTCTCTCTCTCTCTCTGCGTTCTGAACTGAGACTCTCTCTGCGTTTTGAACCGGGACTGAAGTGAAGTTCTGTCTTGAAGTAACTTCTAACGGGAAGTGGGAAATTCAGTTTCCGAAGTGACTTTCAAAAGAGATTCTGCAAAAATTCGTTCTGAAAGAAGGCTCAGAAAATTCAACAGATCCTTTAAAAGAATTGTTGTCTGAATCTGGGACTTCTGAAGAAGAATATTCTTCAACCTTCCTTCTTCCTCTACAATGGGTGCTCCTCCAAAGTAAAGGTAAATATTCTCCCGAAATTTGTCTTTGTCCCGCTGCTTCAATAATCCTGTGAAGGTACTGGTTAACTATGGTTCGACAGTACGGTAATTTAGTAGTGTTATCCAAATACCGTGAAGGAGTGTTGTATCTTAGGAGACCAGCATCCAGTAACCCGTTAGCACCAGTGCAGGGGACGTAATTGTCTTAAGGAGATTCGCTTTAAGCGTACCTTACTCCAAGTACTGTATAAGTGAATTAATTTCTTTATACAGGGGATATATTGATTATTCAGTATATTGAGACTGATTTATACCAGTCTAATTGGTGTTTAACCAAGGAAGGAAATTGAAAGGTGGTTCTTAAATTAAGGAACATTCTATTGAACGGAAAACCTCCCACCTGATATTAACTGACCTGGCCAATTAGATTGTTGATATTTCAGTGATATTGATTAGTTGTCAGATTGATTCCAGAAACCAACAATCTTAAGACAATTACATATTGAAGTTTCTTACTTCTGTTCTGCTTGAACTTGTAGAAATGTCTGAGACTAATCAAGATAGCTCTAGTAAGGCACCAAACATGCAGCTACAAGCTTTGATGCCTACTCCACTTCCTAACCCGAAGCCATAGAAGCCAGGAAAATTTGAGGGCATAGAATTCAAGAGGTGGCAACAGAAGATGCTCTTCTACTTGACCACTCTTCATCTGGCCAAATTCCTGTAAGAAGATTCACCAGAACCTGGAACTGATCGAGACTCAGTCCTTGCAGTCGATGCATGGACTCAAGGTGACTTCCTTTGCCGAAACTATGTTTTAAATAGACTGGATGACTCTCTTTACAATGTCTACAGTCTTATCATAACGACAAAGAAGTTATGGGCCAGTCTTGACAAGAAGTATAAGACTGAGGATGCTAGTACCAAGAAGTTCATCGTAGGACAATTCTGGAGTACAAAATAGTAGACATCATGACTGTAATCAGTCAGGTGCAAGAGTTTCAACTTATCTTGCACGAGATAGAAGCCGAAGGTATGATTCTACCTGAAACCTTTCAGGTTGCTACTATCGTGGAGAAACTCCCACCTGCGTAGAGAGATTTTAAGAACTACATGAAGCATAAGAGAAAGGAGCTGAAGTTGAAAGATCTCATTGTGAGGCTTCGAATCGAGGAGGACAATAGAAATTCCGAGAAAATGAGCAGTAAGAACTCCTATGAAGTCAAAGCTAATGTAATCGAAGACTCAAAGGAGAAAGCGTCTACTTTCAAAGGCTTAAAGCGGAAGAAGACTTCCCAGGGATACAAAGGCAAGGCCAAGAAGGCAAGAACATGTGCTTCAAGGGAACCTGCTACATCTGCAACAAAGAAGGGCATAAGGCGAATGAATGTCATAGCCGTCTTAAAAAGAATAAGAACCATCCACAGGTAAACTTGACCGACCATGCGTCATTAAGCCTTTCAGCTGTGGTGTCAGAAGTGAATCTGACAGCCAACAATAAGGATTGGTGGGTAGACACAGAGGCTACTCGGCACATCTGCTCTGAGAAATTATTATTTTCTGAATATCAAAAATTAGAGCAATATGAGCAACTATTTATGGGAAACTCAGTCGTCTTCAAGGTTGAAGAAAAAAGCAAGGTCATCCTGAAATGGACATCTGGCAAAGAGCTTACTTTGAACGATGTGCTACATGTTTCAGATATTTGCAAGAATCTGATCTCTGGATCAATACTTAGTAAGAAAGGATTTAGAATGGTTTTTGAATCAGATAAATTTGTACTTACTAAGGGAGGGATGTATGTGAGAAAGGGTTATCTTGTTGATGGACTTTTTAAAGCAAACGTTGCAATGGTCGATAAAAAGTCTGTGTATTTGTACCCGAAACTTATAAATAAAGAAAAATCTTCTGTTTATTTACTTGAGTCTCCTACTTTATTGCATGCTAGATTAGGGCATGTAAATTATAAGACTTTAAAGAACTTGTCTAATTTAGGATATATTCTTAAACTAAACTTGAAAGAAATTTGCAAGTGTGAGATTTGTGTTAAGACCAAGTTAGCTAAAAATTCATTTCATTGAATTGATCGAAATACAGAACCTTTAAGGTTAATTCATAGCGATCTGTGTGACTTGAAGTTTATGCCAACTAGAGGCGGTAAAAAGTATTTTATTACTTTTATTGATGACTGTACAAGATACTGCTATGTGTATCTTTTAAACAGTAAGAATGAGGTAATAAATATGTTTATAACATATAAAGCCGAAGTTGAGAATCAACTCAACAAGAATATCAAGATTCTAAAATCCGATAGAGGTGGAGAATTGTTTTCCATTGATTTGCAAAAGGGAAAAACTTACAAATAAAAGTTTGAGGAGCTAAATTACAAGTATTCTCAAAGATTACAAGTAGATCCCCTCAGAGATTCTGGGAAAATGTGCCGATAGGAGTCTGGTCAGCGCGCGACCACTTTGTCCCTTTGACGATGCGAGCGATGAGATTCCCTTCTCGCCTGGTTTCGGGAATCAGAGAATAGAGGATTGGTAGAACCCTCTTGCTGCTTCTCAAAATCGCCTTCGATAAGGAATTCCTTCTCGCCTGGTTCCGGAGATTCCTTGAGAAGAAGGACGATGTTAGGGTATCAACACCCTGGATAGAGAAAGCAATTCTCTAAAAAGGTCTCTGAATTCGAGAACGCACGGTGCGTTATGAAGAAGCCTCAGTCGAAGAAGCTAATTGATCGATTCTTGCGATCAGAAGGCAATTGATGGCTCCTTCCTCTGCAATCCGATCTCTCTTGATTGGTCCCCTTTCTCTCTGTACCCCTGGCGGGTTATTTATAGGGAGATCAAGGGTATAATCGTCCCCTTGAAGATATGGAAACAGGTTGAACCGAATCTGTTTGAATCTGGAAAGTAGCCTTGCTGCGAGGCTAGAATAGCTTCCGCGGAGCTAGAAAATGGCAAGTCGGTTGATCTTTCCGATTTGTTATGATCCTTTCCATATCGTTGAAGGATTTTCCCTGATCCTCTTACTCGTTTCAAGAGAGTCAAGAGATTGTGGCAATCACCTGCCATATTTGAATCCTGATTGGATTTGATTTGTTTTGAATCCGATCTTATCAGGAGATTTGATTGGTCAAAGGTTGACCATAGCAGGCTGATGGCGGAGCTGCCCGCTTTGAAGCTCATAGCGGAGCTAGAGGCAATTCCTTGCGAAGTCCGAAAAGAGGGTCTTCGGCGAAGCTGTCAGTTAGCTTCCTGGCGATGCTCTGGATGATGTAAGCCTCTTAAGCGAGGCTATCTCCTTGGGCTAATGTAATGCTAAATGCTAGCATTTTAGACCTGCTGAGGTCTGTTTAGAAACAATCCGGGTTCACTGTTCTGCTTGCTGGATCAGTGGAGTCCAAACCGCTTCCTTGTCCCTTAGAGGTGGGTGAAAACTGGTCTTCAGCTTGTCTGTCCCTTGTCTTTTGTAAATGTCAACAAGTTTAGACATCGTTCGGACCAATGAGAATCTTGTCTTTTTTAAGTGTCAACAAGACCCCCTTCAAAGTTTTCGAGAGTCTGCAATAGCCCAGACTTCGAAACACTTTGAACTGCTGTGATGGTGGTGTGGAGTATGAACGTCTCCATGATGGTTGAGTTCAGCTTCGCCTTCAATCCTGCTTTGGGATGAATTCGCCGAGGAATCATGTAGACTCGCGTCTGGGTAGCTTCGCGGCTAGGTAAGTTCGCTCTGGAACATCTGTCGCTTTCCCGAGGCCAACTGCCGTGGGCCAGTTACGAGGAGGATTACTCCTTTCTTCATGCTGATCGAGGGAGATATTCTCCGATTTGCACGTTTCCAAGGGAGGATATTCCCTTTCTTCTAGGCGCAATAAGTGCCTTTTATGAGGGAGACGTTCTCTTCCCTTGTACGGTTCCAATGGAAACCGTCCCTGTTATCAAGGCGCAGTAAATGCCTTGAATGCGCTCGTGCTCCCACGCTTGAGGTGATCGCACTCAGGCCATGGGGCCTATAAATAGGACACTTGAGGTCCTCTGAAGAGAAATGCCTTGCCTTTCTTCTCTTCTCTTGGTTGTGAGAGATACTCAGATCTCTGAATTAGTGGGAAAGCCCACTCTGGTTGTCTAACCGGCCAAGGACCAGTAAGTCTTGATCATTCAAAGACTTCACTGCTTTTAGGGAATTCATCTCCCTTAATTTAGCTTTGGCAGCTCGCTTCAAGGATTAGCTTCCCTTTTTCATCATCTTGCAATTGGCTGCTGCAGAGAAGGATCTCATCATAGCTTTCTGTGAAGCTATCATCTTGATTTGATCAGAGAAAGATCACTGTATGTTAAGTCCGCTGCGCAGGCAGGACTTGGGACTTGGCTTCTTCAATAGTTGAGCCAGTCTTGCCATATTGGTGAGGTTGAGACTGTTCTTCACAAGATCAGTCTGACTTTGCCGTATAGGCGAGGCTAGGACTTGGCGTTTGCTGAACCATCCCATGGTTGCTGTGCAGGTGGAGCTTATCCTCTGCTTAAGTCGGATTGCTTTGCCGCTGAAGAATCTGACTTAATATTTTTGCAGCTCTTTCTGTGCTTAACTGCTGACTTGCTTCAATTTGCCTTGCAGCAAGCTATGCTTGTCAGTCTAGTGACTTGATGGAAGAAGCCATAAAATTGCCTTATGCTTCCCCGGTTGAAGCTTTACTTTTAAGCAGGAGGAACAATTCGGGGCAGCGGGTGCGCGTCCCAGAGGCTGTTGGCAGCCTCTTATCCGAGATGATTCGATCTGAGGTGAGGCTGGTTGCCGACTTTCAACCTTGGTGGCCTTCGTCGGGGACGATCCATTTCAGGGGAGTGGGCCTCACGCATGCGTCAGATCCGCGTCATCAAAACTAGTTCCCATTATATGGGATCTGACGTGTTGGCGGCGATAAGTTTTATTGCCAGGCTTCAACAAAAATGGCCTGGTAAGATCCGCCATTTTGTGGAGAAAAATGACCGTGTCCCGGTGGCAGAACTGGTTAAGCCTTGTGCAGGAGGAAGGCCTTTCGTGTCCAGTTGATCTGGTCTGGAAGCAGATAAAACCGCTTGTATGCCTTTTATGCAAATGGCCTTGCTAGGCAACTATGTGTGTTGTATGAAACACAACTTTGATGTAATATCAATGTACCCTTGCTTTTAAATCAATGAAAATTCTTTGTCTGATCATTTGATTTTTGCTTGCTTTTGAGAGTTTGGCCATTGCTGGGCTGAACTATATGCAGAATTAAGGACATTGTCCTTCCTTCGAATGATCTTCGTGAGACTGGCATGTCCCGCAAATAGCAGCCTCTTTGGCGGGCTAGGGTAGACTTCCTGGCGAAGTCTTTGAAGGTTTGTGCGAAGCCCGCACTTTGCTCCTGCGCGGAGTTAACCCTTTAGTGGGGTTGAACCATCGCACTTTGGGAAAAGCGCCTCAGGCGCTTCGGGCACTGTTTCGAATTAATTCGAAACGGCGGCATGTGCCCTTTTTTGAGGCCTTGATTTAGGCGCTGACTGGCCTATAAAAGCCTGATCGGGCTGATCATGGGAGAGATCTCCTTTTTTCAGAGAAATTTCTGTCTTTTCCTCTCCTTCTTCCTCCTTTGCTTCAGAGTACTTCGAGAACTCTTGCAGTTCTTCAATGGCGCCCAAGAGACGAGCGGGTAAGGAAGTAGCGACTTCTGCAGTGGAGGGCCCTCCTCCTCCGGTCATTGAACGACCAATCACTGGTAAGAGACTCCTTTCCCAGATTAGGGATGATGGTCTTCTCTTTTTGGAGTCGGCGCTTGGCCATGGTGTGTTGTATTCAGAGGGGCCTTCGTATACTGACGGAGGCTTTCTGCAGGCCGATGGCGTCAAGGCGGGGGAAGGGTGCCGTCCTGCCTTGTGACGGGCCCAATCCTAGGGTAGGTTTACCGTACACCTACTTGATGGCGTGGTTCGCCTTGCACTGCCCCGGTTTGATTGGAGCTGGGGAAGATCCACCTCAGGGTGTTCAAACGGCGCTTCTCCGTCGTTTTGAAGGCTGTCTGTGGCAGAAAACTTATGTGGCCGAGGCCCGTAAGTTAGTGCGTCGCTATGACGCTTATAGCCTATTCCGTTGCTTTCCTCGCCTGCGGGGTGCAGGATACAACGAGGAATTCCATGACGTGGAATCAGGTCGGTCCCCCATGAGTCGGGGTGTTTTCGAGTGGCTGGTCTGTATCCGGCCCTCGCATCTGCTGTACTGGAGTGGGGATACCTGCTACATGGAGCCCTACATCCCGAGCCGGTTCGCCCGCCAATTTGGGTATGACCAGTTGTATGTGGGCAACCCGAATCCGGACCTGGCTTTCATGGGGAGCCTCATTGATGGGGCTCGTGCTTGGCGGTTCTTTACCGCGGATGACACTGGAGCGTGGCTACGCACGCCGTCAAGGGATCCCGGCCTATGGACGACCCTGTGTTTCTGCCAATGGTATGCAGCTTCGAACTCCACGCCTCCTGGATTCAAAGTCAATAGTTCAGGTGTGAAGTTGATTTCCCATCGGCTGAGGCAGAAGGCTTCTGATAAGATGGAGGGCAAACGAGTCCGTGTTCCTGGCATAGAGGAGTTCATCGCTGTGGATGATAGCGAGGCTTCTGATGCAGAGAGCCCGTGCTTCGAGGCAGAGACAAGGCCCGATGCCCCCGAAGCTGGTGCTCGTGAAGCCGGCTCTGGTGTAGTGGGGGCAGCTCTCCCACAGCATGTGGAAGAAGTGGAGGAAGAGGACTCTGAGGTCCACTTCAAAAGGAAGCGTGGGAGTGGATCCCGTAGGAAGTCGTCGGCGAAGAAGCCCCGTCGCCAAACTCCTACCATTGTGGTGGAGGGTGAGCCCTCTGCTGCGCCTCCTTCTGCTGCTCCATTAGTGGCTGAGCCGTCGGTTGATGAACCGACTACTGGTAAGATTGGACCCATCTAATATGCCTTCAGCGCGCTTTACATGACTCATCATTTGCTTTTTGTTGCAGGAGCTGAGGCAGTTGGAGAGCAAGGGGAGCACTACGATCCCCTGTTCACTTATGGAAGTGCAGCGGGTTCCTTTGCTCGCTCGGAGGAGTCCGGAGGTGATGCGGCCGATATTGGCCCTTCGGGCGCTGGGACTTCTAAAGGAAGTCCTATGGCATCCAGCTCTGCCGGGTGGTCTGCGGAGGAATCGGCGAGTGGCCCGGCTATCCGCGTTGAGTCGGGTAAGAACTTTCCGATGGGACCCTTGGATTCTGATGCGGCTGACGATGTGACATCGGCCTTCGGTAAGACTAAGGTCTCTTGGTCCTCGCCTATTTGTTGCGTCTCCTTTTTGACCTTGGTTTCGTTGCAGGCATTCGTCCCCAAGGTGCATCAGCTTCGAAAGAAGCGGAGGGTTTTCCTGGAGGGTCAAAGGGCGATATGAGCGCTTCGACCGGGGCAGACGCAGCTGTATTAGACGCGCTGTATGGCGACCTGCCTTTTTATCAGCCCAAACCAGCGGAAGGCCCTGAGGTTGAAGAGGCGGCAGTCCCGGAGGTACCCCCACTTCCAGTCATATCAGCGAGTGGGGTACAGACTGTCTTGCCGAATACGGCATTGAGGGTGATTGTGAGCCCTACCTCCCCGACGCTGGTAGTTGAGCCTGCTGCTCAGGAGGCGGTGGCCAGTCCTACCTCCGCGGTGGCTGGCGTGCTGGTTCCGCCGAGGTCACCTTTGGCTTGCCCTGCTGCTGTCGATGTTCCCGCTTCTTCTTCCGCGGTGGTGTCGACTAGGTTGGTAGATTGCTCCGAGGTTGTCCCAAGGATTGATGAAGCTGAGAATGACTTCATCGGTAATCTGGTCGACAGCTTCTATAACAGTTTGGAGCAGACTATCGGTCTAGTCTTGAAGGGCTCGCCTGTGCCATTTTCGAAGCTGAAAATGGTTCTCTCCCGTGGCATCGAGTGTATCCGGGACTTTGAGGGGTACCATCAAGCTACTGCTCTGGAGCTCCTGGTGGATGACCTTGAGAAGGACGTGGAGGAATGGCGCCATTTCCATCGATCCGATGCAGCGTCTTTGGCTGATGAACGGCTCGCACGTCTTGTCGCCCAGAAGCGCGAGGCTCAGCTCGCTGCTCAAGAGGCTGTTGAGGCTATCTCCTCTGACTTGAGGTCCTTGGAGGCAGAGGAAGCAGAAGTTGGGAGTGCAATTGATGCTTCCAACAGTGCTCTTCTTGACGCTGAAGATAAGATCAAGAGGGCTGAAGAGATGATCCGAAAGGCAAATCTCCTCTTGTCCAAAGCTACGCAGATGCGTCATGAAGAGTCTGCGCGGCTTAAGCAGCTCAGGGCTCGAAGTGAGGAGCTGGCGGAGCAGAAGTCATCACAGATGGCGACTTTGGCGGAGACCGAGGCTCGTCTGGCTCAGGCAGTGGACTTTGATGAGGCGGAGCTAAGATCACAGGCGCTGGCCCAGGCTGAAGATGACAGGAGGACGCGGCTAGCTTCGCTCGGAGATCGGATCCGATCTTATCATGTACGCCTATAGGCTCCTCCATGTATCCCATTCTTCTGGATTAATAAAAAAAATTTTCTTTTGTCGTCTGTTGTTTGTTTGGATAATGAGGCATGGCTGTCTGTTGGTTCAGAGGTCGCAATGACATAACCAATTGAGATGTTGTCAGTCTCGAAGTCAGCCCTTTGCGGGGCTAAAAAGGGAGATACTTGCCTTTTGTAAATGTCAGCAAGCATCGAGATTGAGACTTAGCTGTCAGCTGGTTCAGAGGTCGCAATGACATAACCAATTGGGACGCCGCTAAGCTCAATGGTAGATGAGGCTTGGCTATCTGCCAGTTCAGAGGTCGCAATGACGTAACTGGTTGAGAAGCCACCAAGCTCAATCAATAGGTGATACTCGTCTTTTGTAAATGTCAACGAGTATCGAGACCTGTCTTTTGTAAATGTCAACAGGGCTCGGGATTGAGACTTAGTTGTCTACTGGTTCAGAGGTCGCAATGACGTAACCAATTGAGACGCCACTAAGTTCAATGGTAGATGAGACTTGGCTATCTGCCAGTTCAGAGGTCGCAATGACATAACTGGTTGAGAAGCCACCAAGCTCAATAATGAGTGATACTCGTTTTTTGTAAATGTCAACGAGTATCGAGACCTGTCTTTTGTAAATGTCAACAGGGCTCGGGATTGAGACTTAGCTGTCTGCTGGTTCAGAGGTCGCAATGACGTAACCAATTGAGACGCCACTAAGCTCAATGGTAGATGAGACTTGGCTATCTGCCAGTTCAGAGGTCGCAATGACATAACTGGTTGAGAAGCCACCAAGCTCAATAATGAGTGATACTCGTTTTTTGTAAATGTCAACGAGTATCGAGACCTGTCTTTTGTAAATGTCAACAGGACTCGGGATTGAGACTTAGCTGTCTGCTGGTTCAGAGGTCGCAATGACGTAACCAATTGAGACAGCACTAAGTTCAATAGCAATGGAGTTTGGGAATAGTCTCGTTTTCACGGGGAGAAACGAGGGAATCGCTGTCATAGGTTTAGTGTTAACGTAACAGCGGAATATATGTGGTCCTACCATTCTATGGATGAGAATTGGTAAGTGATTTTGGAGGTCTCATTTTCTCGGAGAGAAACGAGGGGATTGCTGCCATAGGTTTAATGTTAACGTAACAGCGAAATATATGTGGTCCTACCATTCTATGGATGAGAATTGGTAGGTGATTCTGGAGAGGGAATCAAGTGGGAACAGGTCCCTTGGGATTTTGAGCAAACCCCCAGCTATCAATAGGTTTGATATGTTTGGAGAAAGAGAAAGGCTCTCTTTGTGCGCATTCCGGACGCGCGGATCTCGATCAGAGGTGTAATGTTATCCTGATCGAGAGCAAGATCCTTGATTAAGGATAATACTTTTTTAAGAATTTGCCATTGATCGGCATCATGAGGAGGTCGCCATCTGCAGTTGTAAGGCGGTATGCTCCGTTTGAATAGACTGTCTCTATCACAAACGGTCCTTCCCATTTAGGCTGAAATTTGCCTTTGGTCTTGTGCGTCATAATCATCGGTCGTCTGACGGCTAAGACTAAGTCTCCTTTCTGGAAGACTCTCTGTTTGACCTTCTTATTGAAGGCTTTTGACATCCGAGCTTGATATAGCTCGATGTGTTGTTGAGCTTGCAGCCGCTTCTCGTCCAGGGCTTCGAGCTCTTGAAGACGCAGGCGATCATTGTCTTCTGATGTCATCTTAGTAGTCAAGGCTACCCGTAATGATGGCACCTGGATTTCCAATGGGATGACCGCTTCGCACCCATATACCAGGGAGAAAGGCGTATTGCCTGTCGGTGTCCGAACCGTAGTCCGGTAGGCCCAAAGGCATTCACCGAGCTTTTCGTCCCAATCTCGCTTGTTCGAGGAGACAAACTTCTTGAGCAGCTTGATGATTGTCTTGTTAAATGCTTCTGCTAAACCGTTGGCAGCAGGATTGTAAGCTGTTGAAGCCATATTCTGAATTCGGTATTTATCGCAGAACCGATAGAATCCTTGGCTTATGAATTGGGGACCATTGTCATGGATGATCCGCCTGGGGACACCAAATCGATGGATGACATGGTGTTTGATGAAGCTAACCAGATTGGAGGTTTTAACTTCGGCCAACGGTGTGGCCTCTGCCCATTTTGAGAAGTAATCGGTTATTGCCAGGATAAACCGGTGACCTCTTGCCGAAGAGGGGCTAATTGGCCCTACGACATCGATTCCCCATGCTTCAAATGGCCATGAAGCAACAGTAGGGTGGAGCAACTCCGAAGGTTGGTGTATGAAGTCTGCATGGACCTGGCACGCCTTACACCTTCGTGCATATTGGGTGGCATCGGCCATCATGGTCGGCCAGTAGTACCCAAGTCTGTGCAGCCTGTCTTTAAGCTTTGGACCTGGCTGGTGAGCTCCGCAAATGCCATCATGTGCTTCTTTAAGCACTTCCTGTGCCTCTGAATGAGAGAGACAACGGAGGAGAACACCGTCATATGAACGACGGTAGAGTGTCTTCAAAGTGGGATCATAGTAGAAACGGAGCGACCTTCGTCTGATGGACGCTGCTTCTTTGGGATCGTCTGGAAGCAGACCGTGTAGAGCATAGTCAATGAGAGGGAAGCGCCAATCCCTCGGCTCAAGATCCATGGAGACATTACAGACTTCTTGGATCCTTAGTATGTGCTTGGAGCATACAAGATGTCGGGTTGCGACTGTGAGGTGATACTCGGTGTCGGCCGGTAAGGCTAGCGTTGTCGCTAATGCAGCGAGAGCATCCGCCTTGGTATTTTGAGATCGGGACACATGCCCAATGTAGAAGCCTTCAAATAAGCTAGCCAATTCGATGGCTGTATGATAATAAGGCACCAAGTCTTCATGACGGACCTCGTATTCGCCTTTAACCTGATTTATGATCAGCTTTGAATCGCCATAAGCTTCAAGGTAGCGTACCCCCATTCCATGGGCGAGCTGGAGGCCAATGAGCAGAGCATTGTATTCCGCTACATTATTAGAGCATGATTCTGTCAAGGAGAATGCCCTGGGAAGGATATGATCCTGTGGGGAGATAAACACAACCCCCACTCCGGCAATAATCTTGCCTTTAGGGCCCATCCGCGATGCTCCATCAAAGAACATCTGCCACACTTCCTCTACTGAGGTTGCATTAGACTCGAAGACTTCATCAGGGATGTCTTCGTGAAGCTTTGAATGTTCCGGGACTGGATGCGCAGCCAAGAACTCTGCAAGGGCTTGACCTTTAACCGCCTTTTGAGGGGTAAAGGTCATGTCGTATTGAGACAACAGAAGTGCCCATTTAGCCAATCTTGAATTCAGCGACCCTGGCTTCGTCATGAGAAGTCGTAGAGGGTTCACTCTGGAGATGACATGTATGGTTTGGCCAACCAAATAATGTCGTGTCTTCTGGACAGCGAAGACGAGAGCTAAACACTCTTTCTCAATAGGATTGTAGCGAGATTCCGCTCCTATGAGAGTCCTGCTCAGATAATAAATGGCCTGCTCATGGCCATTGTCATCCTTCTGAGCGAGGAGGGCGCCGAGGGAATAATCCAGAGCTTTTACATAAAGCAAGAATGTTTTCCCTGATGTAGGGGCCACTAAGACCGGAGGTTTTGTGAGATACCTCTTAATATCTTCATAAGCTTCTTGACAAGCTCGATCCCATATGAAGGCAGTACCCTTCTTCATGAGACGGGTGAACGGTTGGCAGCGGCCCGAAAGATTTGCTATGAATCTTCTGATGTAGGCTAATCTGCCTTGCAAGCCTCGGAGCTCTTTGAGGTTCCTTGGTGGATGCATGTCCTGGATGGCTTTGACTTTGTCTGGGTCCAGATGGATCCCTTTTGATGTGACAATGAACCCAAGGAATTTGCCACTAGACACTCCCAAGAAGGATTTTGTCGGGTTCATTTTCAGCTGATGAGCCCGCATTATGTCGAACATCGTTCTCAGATCGCGAAGATGTTCGTTTTTGCTGCGGCTTTTGACGGCGATGTCGTCAACATAGCACTCCACCGTCTTTCGGAGATGGTTGCGGAAGATCATGCTCATCGCCCGTTGGTAGGTTGCTCCGGCGTTCTTCAGTCCGAAGGGCATTACAGTGTAGCAATATACCCCCAGTGGCGTTCGGAAAGAAGTATGCTTCTCGTCATCGGGATACATCTTGATCTGGTTGTACCCTGAGAAGCCGTCCATGAAAGACATCCTCTCGAACCCGCATGTGTTGTCGATCATGACATCGGTGATCGGCAGTGGGAATTCATCTTTTGGACAGGCCGTATTGAGATCACGGTAGTCGATGCAGATTCGTATTTTCCCATTTTTCTTGAGGACGGGGACTATGTTAGCCACCCAATCTGGATGTTGTTCCTCCCGGATGAAGCCACAAGCAATGAGCTTATGAACTTCGGCTTCAATAGCCTCCATGATGTTTGGGCGGAACCGACGTTGTTGCTGCTTGACTGGCTTAACATCGGGCTTGATGTTTAGACGGTGCATAGCGACCTGTGGATCAAGTCCAGGCATGTCTTCATAGCTCCAGGCGAAGACATCTATATACTCTTTTACGAGCATTATCAATTCTTCCTTTTCGATAAGTGATAAGCTTTCACTTATGAAAATAGGCTTAGGGTGATCTTGACTGCCTAAGTTGACTTGGATCACCTTGTCTTCGGTAGGTGGCTCGCGTAGCTCAAACCGCTTTTCCCATTGAAAGCTCAATTGCTGGGCCCATGATTCCTCATTGGCAACCTCTGCGGGTTCCAACTGACTGCTTGAAGTCATGAGGCTTTCGAATATTCCCCCTATGCTGACATCAGAGTCCCATTCGGAGGATGAGGTCGACTGTGATGGGATCGATCCGTCGCCTTTGACCTGAACTGTTGTTGATGACGTGGGTGTAACATACCCTAACCCCCTGCGTGTACTATCATAGTAATTTGCAGGTTTTCCTCTTGGGACGGAGTTACGCATCAAGCCGCGTCTTCCTTTTCCGAAGTTTAGGCCCGCTCCCTGCTTCAGGTTGTAGCCCATCTTTTTCATAATATGGCGCGCTGATGGCGCGTAATGGAAGAACTGTGGAACTTCTGAGTCCGAGCTTGAGTCTGTAGTTGAGAATCCCCCTGGCCGGGCTCTGCCGAAGATTATTGGCGACTGACCTTGCTTGGACGGAGGGACTACCAGCGTGGCCCCTTCTATAACCTCCACAGATGTAGTGGCCGAACTTGGCTCATGTACGGGCATGCGAAGAGGGTCATCCATAATGGATTTAATCGACTCGATGCTCGCAGGATAATCAAAAGAAATATTATTATTAATTATCCATTCGCCTTCCTCATCAGAAGTGATCTCACATCGGGGATCATTAAAGCATGCTACAATTGGCTCGCCAATCAGAATGGCCGGCGTGCCTGTTTCAGATTCCGAATCTGCCTCATTGCCACTTTCATCATCGTCTGGCAATGGTTCTCCCGGCGTTCCACTAGCCTCTTGATATAGGAGGGCATCAGTGAAGTAGTTTTCCACCCCCTTAAAGGGTTGCTTTTCAGCGAAGACAGTTCGTACTGTCGCATCATCCTCAACATACTTGAAGCACTGATGGAGAGTGGACGGAACGATCCAGTTGGCATGGATCCAAGGTCGTCCTAGTAGCAGGTTGTATGATGTGTCAGCATCAATGACATAGCACGTCACTTCTGACTTCAGGCTTCCGATTCTGCAGCGGAGCCGAATCTTTCCAAGCGGATGGCTGCTCCCGGCGTTGAAACCATATATTGTAGTGGTGGTTGCAGACAACCTGTACAGCGGTATGCCGAGGAAGTAGAGGAGCCTTTTGGGGATGATGCTGAGAGCAGACCCCGGATCGACTTGTACTCTTTCAATGCAGGTTGAACCGATATATCCGGTATAGTACAGGGGTCGATCATGCTTGTTGTCTTTGAGAAGCATATCTTCCGCCGTGAAGGTAATGGCAGGTACCTTTGACTGTGCGTGATGGCACTCTGAGCAGGAAGGCTGCATCTCATCACCAGGGATCTCAGGCATGCATGTCAGAAAGGACTCTGAGTTGGCTAGCGCATCTCTGAGCGCCTCTCTCGTCTCTTTAGAGAGACGAAGAAGCTCGTGTATTGTGATACGGGCCGGGATATTGGCTAAGTGGGCCAATATATCAAAGCGAAAGGGCGTGGCTAACCCTTGGCCTGGCGGTTTCTTCAACACATGGTCGAATCGCACCTCCTTAGGCTTCTCCTTCCCTTTGGCTGGAATTGGAGTGGATGCCGGCATTGGTACTGACGTCGTTTGCCGTTGTATCTCGTCAGTAGATTTGTCATATTGCCTTTGATATGACTTTCCAGACCGGGTGCCCGTCTGTTGAGGCGCATCTGCCTGCGCCGCACAGGCATGCTTTTCTTCTTCAGAATCGCTGAGGGAAGCCGAAGTAAGATTACCATCGTCTGGTAGGACAGAGATGACATTGCAGGATTTGCCCTTTCTGCTGGAGTCCTTCGACGTCTGCTGTACGTCTTGGATGAGGTCGGGGTGTATCCACATAACTTCCCCTGTCTCCAATGTCAAAGGGACGAGACCCTTATTGTATTGAGTCATGGCTGGAGGATGCTTGACTTCTAGCCGTGGCGCCGGGGCTGAGTAGGTCTCGCCAGGAACCATGACCTTCTGGGCAGTGCCGAACTCAAGAGTCACCATATTGGCAGTGACTTTCTTCTGTTCCGTCTTCAGTGTGAGGACTCCGGCGTCGACCAAGGCTTGAATTCTATCCTTAAGAACATAGCACTTGTCGGTAGGATGGTGGATCATCCTGTGGTAGAGGCAGTATTTAGGGTCATTTGTGCGCCCTACCTCATTAGGACGCCGAGCATCTGGCAGCTTCATCTTATTCCCTTTATGGAGCAGATGGAATATTGTGACCACCTGGTCATCTCTGAAGGAGTACTGCTTCGGAGGAAACTTGGGCTCTTGGCTGTTGACGCCGCTCTTCTTGGCCTTTGGCTGTGTGTCCCCGGTCAGCTCGACGGACATAATTTCCTTCCCTTTAGCTTGGGAAGACTGCGGGAGATCGCTACGCCCTTTGTTGTTCGTGCCCCATTTGCTCCTAGGGGCGGATGGCTCGAACTTCTTAGCCGATTTCTCGGCTATCTCGGCTTGTTCGACCAATTCCTTCCAAGTATGGGCCTTGACAGCCCCCATGCGAACTTCTACTTGATCCAAGAAGTTGTGTCTGCATGTTTGTAAAAGCATGGGTAAAGGCATCCCTGCTGGGCACATCAGAGATAGATTTCTGAACCGCTCAATGTATTCACGGACAGATTCGCCTTTCCTCTGCACAGTGGAAAGGAGCTTATCCATGGTCACTTCGGTATCGTCCTCATAGAAGCGAGAGAGGAACCGGGTTTCCAGGTCGATCCAGGAATTGATAGAGCCCGGGGGAAGACTGCGAAACCAGTCAAACGCCACCCCTTTCAAGGTGCCGATGAACAACCTAGCCATGATGGCGTCGTTGTTTAGAACATTACCGGTCTGAGACCGGAAATAGTAGATGTGCTGATTGGGCGAGCTCTTACCATCATACGTGTGCAACGTTGGTGGTTTGAACTTTGGCGGATATGGCACTGAATCCCATTCCAGTGGGTAGGGACGGACTACCCCCACTTTCTTCAATTCATCCTTTTGCGCCAGGGATGAAATTTGAGCTTGAAGGCCTTTAAGGACTTCGGCATCCAGGGAAGAGCCTCCCTTGGATCTCTCCGTCTTGGGCGGATCATTGCTGAGATCCCCCTCCTCGTCATGATTACTTCCGGTATCATCATTCCGGTTGCTGAGGAGTTGAGCTAGCATCTGCTGGATATTGTCCAGGGCCTCTTGCTGAGTTCTAGAGGTTTGCTCCTGAGCCTCCAAACGCCGACGAAGGTCGTCATTGGCGTTATCGGCCATATTAACCGATGCTTTGTCGGTTTGCACAGAACTGACTGTTGCTGAAGAGGCATACCCGCTGTCTTCATCTTCTCCGTCAGACGATTGGGGTGATCGTCCGGACTGTGGCGGGATCAGGACCTTTGAGGAAGGAGGCTGTTCATAATTATAGGGTATCGCTACCCTGGATCTGGTGTTTCGGAAAACACCTTCTTCGCGCACCAAGACATCACCTAAGCCTGGGCAATAATCTGGATCTGGGGAGCCGAAAGGGGTATCTTCGGATGTATGACCTCCTCTGCGCGGCTCTCGCCCCCTTCCGGTCATGTTGACGGATGCAGAGGCTGGATCTGGCGAGCCACTCCTTCTGAGATGCTTCATTGGGATGCGCGCAGACAGTCGATCAAAGACTGATCGCCGATATGGAGAGGTGGCAAGGGTTGGTCGTAACCGACACTGCATAGAATGGACCATCACCAACTGGCATCCACTTCGTCGATAACAGGAGGAAGTAGTCTGGAAATGCTTCAATCTCCGCTTGTCCGCCAAGAATTCTCGCAGGTCGGCCCCGTAGGGGCCTGAACAATCTGGTATATGGGACAACGCATCGTTCCCCTTATTCCTGCGGAAAGGATTAGCACCGTATAGTGCTCTGGTTTTAGCCTCGCGGCTGTAAACCCGATGAGTATGCCGAGGTACAATAGCCTTGCTTGCGAGGACAAGGCTAGCAGTAGGCGTCGCTGCACTAGGAGACGGTATGATTGCCGTCTTGACTTTATGGTTGGCAGCATTGTTGGCACAGGCGGGCATCTTGCCTTTTTCTTCATAAGAGGGGCGCGGCTTTGGCGAGGCTACGCCTGAAGCTTCAGCAGAGGACTTCTGTTTAGGCTTCCATACCCGCTTTGACAGAGGATGCGTAGGTTCGCAAGGAACCTGAATAGCCACAAGCGGGGCTGTGGGGTGCTGGCAGGGTTCTGCCTCTGGTTTCTGATTTGAAACCTTGGCCATAAAGACCTTCTTGTGCTTCCGCGCTCGAAGCATCAAGCCACCCCCAGAGAGGACTTCTTCAAATCTTCTTTGACCGATCTGGATAACCAGGTTCTCAAAAGTGCAGGATCTGGGCTGCGGGCATGTTTCCTTGTTGCGCCAGAGAACTGCGGCAGGTTTGCAGAGAACTTTTTCCGTCTCCGCAGAGACTTTGCTTGAAGATTTAGCCAGAGAAGATCTGGCTGCACCGGCTTTTCTGAATTCAGAGATAGACCCGAAGGTCTGTCCGTCGCATTGCGACACTTGATTCTCAGCAGAGGAGAATACATTCCCCAGCGGAGTCGCCATCTTGTTTTCCATTGATTTGCAAAAGGGAAAAACTTACAAATAAAAGTTTGAGGAGCTAAATTACAAGTATTCTCAAAAGATTACAAGTAGATCCCCTCAGAGATTCTGGGAAAATGTGCCGATAGGAGTCTGGTCAGCGCGCGACCACTTTGTCCCTTTGACGATGCGAGCGATGAGATTCCCTTCTCGCCTGGTTTCGGGAATCAGAGAATAGAGGATTGGTAGAACCCTCTTGCTGCTTCTCAAAATCGCCTTCGATAAGGAATTCCTTCTCGCCTGGTTCCGGAGATTCCTTGAGAAGAAGGACGATGTTAGGGTATCAACACCCTGGATAGAGAAAGCAATTCTCTAAAAAGGTCTCTGAATTCGAGAACGCACGGTGCGTTATGAAGAAGCCTCAGTCGAAGAAGCTAATTGATCGATTCTTGCGATCAGAAGGCAATTGATGGCTCCTTCCTCTGCAATCCGATCTCTCTTGATTGGTCCCCTTTCTCTCTGTACCCCTGGCGGGTTATTTATAGGGAGATCAAGGGTATAATCGTCCCCTTGAAGATATGGAAACAGGTTGAACCGAATCTGTTTGAATCTGGAAAGTAGCCTTGCTGCGAGGCTAGAATAGCTTCCGCGGAGCTAGAAAATGGCAAGTCGGTTGATCTTTCCGATTTGTTATGATCCTTTCCATATCGTTGAAGGATTTTCCCTGATCCTCTTACTCGTTTCAAGAGAGTCAAGAGATTGTGGCAATCACCTGCCATATTTGAATCCTGATTGGATTTGATTTGTTTTGAATCCGATCTTATCAGGAGATTTGATTGGTCAAAGGTTGACCATAGCAGGCTGATGGCGGAGCTGCCCGCTTTGAAGCTCATAGCGGAGCTAGAGGCAATTCCTTGCGAAGTCCGAAAAGAGGGTCTTCGGCGAAGCTGTCAGTTAGCTTCCTGGCGATGCTCTGGATGATGTAAGCCTCTTAAGCGAGGCTATCTCCTTGGGCTAATGTAATGCTAAATGCTAGCATTTTAGACCTGCTGAGGTCTGTTTAGAAACAATCCGGGTTCACTGTTCTGCTTGCTGGATCAGTGGAGTCCAAACCGCTTCCTTGTCCCTTAGAGGTGGGTGAAAACTGGTCTTCAGCTTGTCTGTCCCTTGTCTTTTGTAAATGTCAACAAGTTTAGACATCGTTCGGACCAATGAGAATCTTGTCTTTTTTAAGTGTCAACAAGAATATGAACCAAATAATTTTAGTGAGTTATGTGCTAAATTTGGTATAATCTATCAAAAATAGCACCATATACTCCTCAGCAAAATGGAATTGCTGAACGAAAGAACAGAACTTTGAAGGAGATGGTCAATTCCATGCCCGTAAGTTCTGGAGCTCCGCAGAACTTATGGGGGGAAGCTCTGTTAACTGCAAATTATATTCTAAACAGAGTACCCCACAAGAAACTTTGTCTTATATCATTTGAGTTATGACATGGAAGGACACCTTCCTACTATTACCTCAAAATGTGGGGGGGCCTTGCAAAGGTACTAGCACCATTACCTAAAAAGACTAAGTTGGGAGTAAAAACTATGGACTGCATATTCTTAAGATATGTCTTGAATAGTAGTGCCTATAGATTTCTGGTTAATAAATCAGAGATACCAGATATTCATGTAAACATGATTATCGAATCTAGAGATACTGTGTTCTTTAAAGATATTTTTCCATATAAACGGGAAACGGATAAGACTTTTGAGAAAAGAACACATGAGATGGCGTTCAGGGATGAAAGCCCCGAGGAACCGATTGTTAATGCGAAAATTGAACCAAGAAGAAGTCAGAGATCTAGAATCTCAAAATCTTTTGGTCCAGATTTCATAGCATACACTATTGAAAGCGAGCCTCAAATATTTAAAGAGGATATGTCAACCCCAGAAGCACAAATGTGGAAAGAAGGTATAAATAGCGAAATAGAATCCATACTAAGTAATCATATTTGAGAATTGATAAACTTGCCTCCTGACAGTAATTCAATTGGGTGTAAGTAGATTTTCAAAGGAAAATTAAAACCCGATGGATCTATCGATAAGTACAATGCTAGATTGGTAGCCAAGGGTTATCGACAAAAAGAAGGACTTAACTACTTCGATACTTATTCACTAGTAACAAGAATAACATTCATTTGGATGTTGATTGCAATTGCAGTATCGTATAACTTAGATATCCATCAAATAGATGTCAAGACTACATTCTTAAATGGTGAATTAAATGAAGAAATATATATGGAGTAACCTGAAGGATTTATAGTCAAGGGCCAAGAACACAAAGTGTGTAAATTGATAAAATCCTTATACGATCTAAAGTAGGCTCCAAAATAATGACATGAGAAATTTGATAGTGTCATGATCAAAGATGGATTCATTATCAATGAATGCGATAAGTGTGTTTACACTAAAACATTAAAAATGCATGTATCATTATTTGTCTTTATGTAGACGACATGTTGATATTTGGGACTAATATTGAAATTATTAAGTCTACTAAAAGAATGTTATCCAATAGTTTTAACATGAAGGATCTGGGGTTACTGATGTAATTTTAGGAATTAAAATCACCAGAACACCAAATGGAATCAGTCTATCTCAATCTCACTACGTGGATTAGATGATAGAAAGATTCAAGGATCATGGGATAAAGGAGAATACAAATCCTTTTCTCCCACACGTCCACCTTCATAAGAATACAGGAACTGGAATATGCCAGTTGGAGTACTCTCAGATTATCGAAAGTCTAATGTATTTAATGAATTGCACTAGACCCGATATTGCTTACGTTGTAAGCAAGTTAAGCAGATACGCTAGCAATCCTAGTGATCAACATTGGACTGCTCTACTACGAGTATTGGGTTATGTATCGCATACCAAGGAATATACCTTGAGATATGGACAGTATCCATCTGTACTTAAAGGATACAATGATGCTAATTAGATTGCAGATTCTGAGGAATTAAAATCAACTAGTAGATACGTATATACTTTAGGAGGAGCAACGGTATCCTGAAAATCTTTCAAGCAAACATTTATTGCCCGTTTTACTATGGAATCGAAATTCATAGCCTTAGATAAGGCCGAAAAAGAAGCAGAATAACTTTGACAATTTTTAGAAGATATACCATTATGGCAAAAGCCAGTGCCCGCTATATGCATACACTGCGATAATCAAGCAGCTATATCTAAGGCACAAAATGTTATATATAACGGTAAGTCTAGACATATTCGTCGCAGACATAATACTATGAAGCAGTTGTTCTTAAATGGAATTATCTCTATTGACTTTGTCTCGTCAAAAGATAATTTAGCGGACCCGCTTACTAAAGGTTTAAGTGGAGAGCGTATAAACTGCGCATCGAGGAGAATGGGTCTAAAAGCTTAACCTTACCGAGTCAGCTTAATGGAAACCTCATTTAGCGACTGGAGATCTCACGGACTAAGTTTAAGAGAAAAAACTGGTTATGATTGACTTAGCAAGTAAGCACTTGGGAGCTTGACTCCAATCCATTCCTAAGGTACACATAAGTGCTTTTCTACAAGTGAATTAAGGATAAGTTTGATGCTTTTAATGATACCTATATCTTGTTACTAAAAAAGTGGAGTAGAGTAGACTACTCTTAATAGGATGATCACCTATGTGAGTATAGAGTTGGGTCAGCTCTTTGGGAATTTCTATAGAGGCTGTTATTCCCTAAAGATACTCTCTGAAATCAAGAATATCCAAGGCCAAAATGGACACAACCGAGAACCAAAGTTGATTTGAAAAGTCACTGTGTGAAGTTTGTTGACTTGGCTTACACTAACGGCTAACAGTTCAAGACCTAGTTCACTGATTAGCCAGTAAGTCCGATAAAGATTTCACTATGAAAGGTTCAAGACCTAGTTCACCTATGCTGATGCAGTTTCTTTTCTTAAGTATCTTTCACAATAGAGTCCATCTCTTTGTGCGTCAATTCCTTGAATCTCCATTCATTGTGGGGGATTGCTGGGAATATGAAGAATATATGTGAATCTTTGAATTGAATTACAGCGAGATCCGTTGAACGAATCAATTGGATGATGGTTGGAGTGTGTTCTTCTTCCATTGGGGATGAACGTGGTATATTTAAATGTTCAATTCTGACTTCGAATGAATGAGATATTCAAGTCTAAAGATTGCCTAATTCAAAGTCAAAATGGGACTAAAAGTAGCTAAAGGCATTTAGTCCCACATTGGCCATGGGATGGAAGTTCGTAATGTTTAAATAGAGAAAATTGGGAACAAAGGGCGTGCCCTTTAGGTACTTGGAGTTTTCGCGCGCGATTGGGAGGAAACCATGCCCGCACATGCGCGAGCGCGCTGCCGCTGGCCGCGGCGGCCGGCTGGCACGGGCTCGGGTCCTGGTCCGGGTTCGGGTTCGGGTTCAGGTTCCCTACCCGGCCTGATTCTTTTTTAACCGGGTCTCACAAGTATGGGTTACGGGGAGCATACCCGCTCCACTATCCGGATCCGAACCGCCCCGCCAACGGCTGTCTGTAAACCGTCACGGCAGTTGGACGGTTGAAACGAACCGTTGCAACAGTTCAGGCCGAACCATTGCAACCGCTGGTTGGGTTCGGCCAAAATGCCCCTCCCGGAGCGCTATAAATAGCGCTCCGTTTTCTCAAATTAAACACACCAAAATACTCAACCCTCTCTCTCTGCGTTCTGAACTGAGGCTCTCGCTGCGTTCTGAACCGGGACCGAAGTGAAGTTCTGTCTTGAAGTAACTTCCAACGGGAAGTGGGAAATTCAGTTTCTGAAGCGACTTCCAAAAGAGATTATACAAAAATTTGTTCTGGAAGAGGGCTCAGAAAATTCAACAGATTCTTTAATAGAATTGTTGTCTGAATCTGGGACTTCCAAAGAAGAATATTCTTCAACCTTCCTTCTTCCTATACACTGGGTGCTCCTCCAAAGTAAAGGCAAATATTCTCTCAAAATTTGTCTTTGTCCCGCTGCTTCAATAATCCTGTGAAGGTACTGGTTAACTACGGCTTGACCGTACGGTGATTTGGTAGTGCTATCCAAATACCGTGAAGGAGTGTTGTATCTTGGGATACCAGTGTCCAGTAACCTGTTAGCACCGGTGCGGGGAACATAATTGTCTTAAGGAGATTCGCTTTAAGCGTACCTCACTCCAAGTACTGTATAAGTGAATTGATTTCTTTATACAGGAGATATACTAATATTCAGTATATTGAGACTGATTTATACCAGTCTAATTGGTGTTTAACCAATGAAGGAAATTGAAAGGTGGTTCTTAAATTAAGGAATGTTCTATTGAACGGAAAATCTCCCACCTGATATTAATCGACCGGCCAATTAGATTGTTGATATTTCAGTGATATTGATTAGTTGTCAGATTGATTCCAGAAACCAACAAGACTTGGGGGATGTAGTTGCCCAAATATGCTTATTTGGCTCCAATCAGCGTGCATGATGAGCATACACGCATGAATGAATATGATGAACATGCAAAAAAAACATGAACCATCAGCACCGAACGTTGGTCGATTGGTCGGGGTTGCCAATCCCGGCCGAGCAAATATAGCGCAAAAAGAAAAGAAAAAAGAAATGGTTCAACTGGGAAACAAAAACCTCCCCTCGCCAACACCAGCGTCACGATGGCGGGCTGAGCCGATATAGCGCCACGATGGCGTGTCAGAGTTCGATTCTTGAAAATATTTTAGAACGGGTCTATTTTTAAATTATTTTTAGAAAAAAATATTTCTTTTGAAAAATTGCCCAAAAGAATTTTGTGAGAAAGTATAGCCATAATAATAAAGTTAATCTTATTTGTTCGGTACATGCCCTTACTTGAATTGGTTCTTATAATAAGAAAATTCCTAAAGATTGAAGCGACAATTTAGAGATAGGACTAAGAACATTTTGGGAAGAGGAATTTGAGTTAGACTATTGATCAAATTAAAATATTATACTAAAAAACATTAAAATACTCAACTAAATTTATTTGAATCTAAAAGACAATCCCAATCCCAATCTATTGAGCCTTGAATGAGCTTATCTCGAAACTATGCCCACTCAAGTCTGTGGCATCTAACTAGTAAACTAGTTGAGCTTGAATTCGAGCTCGGTTATGTTCAAGCTTGTTTGTTTATTTTAGTGATCTTAGAATTTTGAGATATTAAACGAGCTTTTACTGAGTCGATCTCGAGCTTCCGGGCCCATTAACAGCCCTATTTGGAGATAAAAAGGATATTAATCGATTAATTTTGAATCAGGCTGGTCCATTTCTTGGTTTATGTGATTTTCATTAAACTAAATTCCTACAATCTTAGGTTATGGCTAATTAAATTAATTTGTTTATATTGTGCTTCTTCCTTCAATATCACAACCCTCCCCAAAAAAATAAAAATAAATAATAAAATAATAAATAAAAATAAAAATAAAAGAATAAAAGAATAAAAAACACAAAACCCAACAAGTACCTGGAAGACATTAAAGCAAAAATACCCTGACATTTTATTCTGAAATCTTCAGCATTGCATTTTTTTTTTCTAGCACCACCTACATTCATGATTTTTTATTCTAAAATCTTCAGCATACATTTATTTTAGAGCACAAGCTACATTCATTGCAATACCAACATAAAAGGAATCAGTCATTGAAGGAATGAAGCAGCAATATCAAGTGCAAGAATGCTGATTTTTTTAGCATCATCTTCCTCTTTAGACATTATAGACTTTTCATTGCGTTCCTCCCAAGCATCGATGCATGTGTCGACATCGGTCAAAGCCGCACTAAAGTGAGTCATACTTTGCTGACGATCGCGGGACTTGATGCCTTCTATGGCTTTGTCGAAACTATCAATCGACGTGTCATAGACCTCCACACAGACCTTTAGCATCCTTTTGCTCATCGACGACACATTTTTTCCGTTCAGCAACTCCTTTGCCTTCGCCAGGTTGTGTGTAACATTTGCTTTTCCTAGGTTGGCTGCTATGATGGCAAGACCTGACGAGATAGATGGTGAAGATAATCATTAGCTCAGAGCTTTGTTTTGAAGGTCAAACATTTCTGATAAAAATAAATTGGTCAATATTTTAGTAATGGATTTTTCAGAAGAGATCTACGCAGAAAATACCTTGAACGTCGGCTGTATGGCTTTCTGGAGCCACCTGGAGAGATGTCATGCAGAAGTTGTAGTCAACACTTGAAGGGGCTTGATCAACTTTCTTGCATATTTCTTCGAGGGAAGCCTCAATGGAGGATAGGCTGAGGAGGAGGAGGAGGGCAGCAGTAAGGTATAGAAAAAGCTTCATTTTTATTTTCTTCTTTGTGATTTTTTTCCCCTTCTCTCTCTTTTCTGGAGAGACTTGTATCACTGGTTATATAACCTTACAGAAAATGCATTTGGACATCCAATTGCTGGGTAAATCACAGAAAATCAACATGAATTAACATTTGGTAAGTAAAAATAATGTGAGTAGATGTTGCCTTGTCCAGATTCAGTGAATTATTTATATAAGTAAATGAGAGCAAATCCTCACCTTATCTGCATATCTTGTGTAATGAGAACTATGAATTGGATTTCAACTATCGCTAGGTTGCTTGCCTTCTATTGTAATAAAATAAATATCTGGTAATTCTGATGGCATGACCTGTATGGAGAGAGATGATTCAGAAATGGATGTGCCATAAAGTATTCAGTGATTTCTCCCTTACATACATTTTTATCAATTGCGGTATGTCACTTGGATTCAATTTTTTAATCTAATATCTTTAGCGACAATATATTGTCAATCTTTTTTATCGAGTATATACACATGGTATAAATTTCTTTTTTCTACTTCTAAATATTACGTACATTTTATGATCCATTTTAGAGCACACAATTCATCACGTGTCTAAATATTTCTGCCGGTAAATACTAGGACTTTATTTAGGATTTTCACTGTTACCCTCCTGCATGGAAATTCAGACAGAGAAATATTTATATGCAAATATTGATGCACATGCATTTTGGTTTATGTAAATGCACTGATTGTAGGGGATGGAGGTGGGTATCGAAAAAACCTTAATTTTTTTTTTAATTTGTTTATGTTTTTTGGTGAGGAGAAAGCCCTTCTACTTTTTCTATAACCTTGACAATCTTCACACCTCCCACAAATGCTTGATATATTTATGATTTAAATCTGTTAATTAGTTATTAACAATTACATAAATATGAATTAGTTTTTTTTCTTGTCAAGTTTGCTCAACTGTCTTGTCTAGAGCCTGCAATACATACACTAATTTATAAATAAACCAATGAGAATAAATGTGTATATGAATCCAAATGGACATGGTAGAGATGAAGACGCAGACGGGAAAGCGATGAAGACAATCGACGCATACTAGATCTCGTTGTAACATTGATGAACTCTGAAGAGATCTCCATGTTAGGGTAACTATTCGAATCTACGAGCTAAGAGAACAACTTGAATTGACGAGCAAATATGGGGAAAAACTCAAAAGTTTATTGATAAAAGTTCATTAAAAGATTATTACAAAAATAAAAAATACAAGAGCTTTTATGTAGGCTTACAAAAAATACTACTTCTACTTGAAAATTATAATCTATTCAAAGAAAAGAGTCCCAACCTATCTAGGTAATTTAAATTCAAAATAAAGAAATAGAAAATCGATTTGAAACTTAATTGGACCTAAAAACCAATTTCTAAACTAATCCTGAAACACATATACGCTTAGGCTTGCTGATAGGCAGGGCGAAAACTGACAAACACAAAGTTTTGAGAAAAGTCTATCGACAGGCTAGAAGATGTGTTGTTGGTAGGTATGAAAAATCTAGTCTCTCGGAAAAAGCCTGTTGACAGTCCAAAGAAGGGCTATCGATAGGTCAAGTTATTTTGGCATGCTTTTTGTCTTGCCTTGCTCTTTGATCTCTAACATTAGTCCCTCCCTCTTTAAAAGAACTCGTCTTCGACTTCCTATCAGGTAGCTACTTGATAAGGACTCTTTAAGTTAGGGTTCTTTTTTCCTCAAATATAGCATCATCGTATCTTCTTTCTCGAAGAGTTTCTCTCGCCTATTCTTATCAGGCGATGCCTTGTACTTCTTATTTGATTTCTCCATAAAATCTATTTCCTTTAGCGTACAAGGAAATCTTGTTGAAGCATGATCCATACTGTTGTATGCAAACTCTGCTTGGAGGAAAGTGTGATCCCAAAATCTTGATTCGCCTCATTAATCTTTATTTAACTTCATGTAGTGTTGTGTCATCAAATCTTTAATGTAATTATCATTTCGGATCGGTTGATAAGCAATGCCAATTGGTTGGTGCCCTTACACATACACCATATTCTCATAATTCATTGACTTACTTCTAAGGAGAAAATCTTTCAAAGTATGATGGGAGATGGAATTTGGCATACCTTGGGAAATATGTTGCATCCACGTGCTGATAGTAGGTGATATGAGCTCGAAGAATTTGAAACTGTCATCTTGAGCACTCTTCTTCTGTAGGAAATGATCTTCGAAATCATGAAAAATAATCATAGCATGATGATAATTATCTTCCATGGATGTTAATACTTAAGCTTGTTGATTCCAACTCCTTTGCACTCCTGCGATTTGTTAACCTCCTCGAAAATTTCCTCAGTTATAGAAATTTTTTTAAAGTAACACCTTACTTTATTTCATTTGGCTCCACAAAGAACTCGCCTCGATTGTATATGACCATGAAATTTGGCTTCTCTTCTTTCGGACTAGGAATAGGTGGCATGAGCTTCATAACTTTATCGAGAGATTATGCTTAGCTGATAATCGCTTGAAGTTTTGATGATCTCTCTTAGTTGGCCACTCTTCAACTAATGGCTGCTGATGTGACTTCGCAGTCTTGTTTGACGGATAATATCTCATGAATGGTTAGGATCAATTCTTCATCTTTTCTTCCTCTAAAGTAAAGTTACGGGCTTATCTCCTCATTCTTATAGATGGCTTGCCTTGGTCTATACACATGTTTTGAAATCGATCTCATTAAGCCATTGTCCTTCCTTTAAGTTTATGACCCATAAACTTGACATGATATTCCATGGGAATATACTCAATATCAAACAACTTATCAACTTCCTCAATCCAAAGCAAGGTTGACTCAACATCACGACTCCCGTCAAAAGAAGGAATATACTTAAAAAACTCATCAAGATTTTAATATCCTCCTTGCTCTCGGATAGAACTAGCATACATGTTTCTCCTATTAAGGTTAGAAAATCCGCCTCTTCATAAGGGTTAAGATTAGCGAATCCCCTATGCCTTCCATAGTACATCCCTCCATCTTCATAATTTTCTCCAAAATCATTATAGTGATATATGGGACTTCGCAACTCCTTTCCATTGAAAAATTCAGAAAATTGATGATATTATAGATGATACATTGGTGGTGGATAATGTGGTGGTGGTTGATGTTTTGCTGGTCGATGTAGTGGTTGATGTGGTGGTAGTCGATGTGGTGGTTGAAGATCATGTCCGCTTCGATATGTACCATCGACCAAACTTTGATCAACAACCTTGAGAGACATCGTTGTGAAAGTGTTGCCCCTCCTTGCAGTAGTGCCCATCCTAAAAAAAAGGCCTTATAATTCATCGTTGTCTCCTACTATAGTCAGAAAGTAGTAGTAGCTCTGATACAAATTAAGTAAGACGGGCAAGCAAAGAAGACGATCAGCGTGCGCTAGATCGTGTTCTAGCGCTGATGAACAGATCGGTCACCAATATTGCATATTTATTGTCACATTCCCATATTATTTGTTAAATAAACTTTGCTATTTAATTATCTTTTTGTTTAATTATTTACAGGGCCTTTACTAAATGAAAAAGGAGAGAAAATGAGCCCAAAACCTACTAAAATTCAAATTAAATTAAAATCAAGGATGACGGCAAATATTCAGATGAAGATCAGAGCAAATCAGAGAGATAATACCAACTGAAAATCAGTTAAATTTAAATTTTTATGAATCTATTTTGGTTAGCTAAAGATCAACACTGACATCGTCAAATCTGCAACGCAAATCGAGAAATCAGTTGGACAAATGGACAAATCATCAAAGCAAGGACCTGCACCCCTCGGGTGTGGCCACCTGACTATACCTAGGCCATGGAAACGTGACCAATGACAGTTCAATTAGATAAGGAGAGTGTTTGCTCCCCCTATCTTCAAACGCTCTCCCTCGTTATGTTTTCGCTATAAATACTTGCAAATTCTGAGGGATGAGAGAACGATTCAACAAAGAGCATAGGCTAGGCTATTCTGTAGTTTGTAACTTAAGTTTTTTGTTTTTTTTCAAACCGAGAGAAGTAAGGTTTTCTTCCGTGACTCCTTCTTGCACTTTGTCCGTCCGTCTATTCTCCAAAAAAAAGAGCTACAGAGAACTGAGAGGCCTTCTCCTCTCCCTTTTCCCCGCCTTCCCCCTCTTTACTCCTCTCTTCCCTCTCCCCTCTCCCTCTTCCATCTTCCCACTCCTTCCTCCCCTCTTCTTTCTTCTCTTTGCCGCTCGGTTCCACCGCAAGTGATAATCTAGTATGTAATTTTCATTTTTCTCTATATAACTGAGAGGAGAGGAAAGTTTTATGGATGAATGAGAGTGAAGCTTGTACAATGGATAACGCCGATGTATGTGCTTCTTTTTTACATTGTTATTTGAATCAAATTGAAGTTACATTTTTATGTTCTTCTTCTTCTCTTACTCTTCTTCTATCGGGTTTTGATGATAATCCAAATGAAATCTATAGCATCAAACATGCCTTACCATTGCAAGTGCCCTTGACGGTTTATGGTAAAGATTTGCCATTTTTATTTATTTTTTGCTTGTTTTTGAATTCATAGTTTAAGTCCAGGAACCGGAAAGATCCTATTTGCCATGCTTTGTTCGCCTTCAAGATGAGGTAAATCTTCGCCAAAGATTCAAGGTAAGTCATAAACCGGAAGAGACAAGAAAGTACTTTTAGGGTTTTTTTCCTTCCTTTCTTTTAATTTTTAGTTTAGATCACCATCATCACCAACTCTTAATTTTATTCACTATTTTCACTTTCTTTATAAAAAAATTATTTTCTATTTTCTCCATCTTTTCAACCTATCACTTTCTTCTTAACTTAACAAAAGATTCTTTTTCATTTTCTTTATAAGAACAAAAGAAGAATATTTAACGATCTTTAGTGAGCTAAAAGAGAACTTACAAAAAACTTTTATCGCTAGTCCCTCCTTGTGGATCACGACCCGCATAGCCACTGCTAATGCTATCGCGATAGTATTAAGCACTTTACACTTTTATTCATAAATTCTGAAATTCTGTATTTTCTGTGTGCATGTAAACCCTCAATCACGAACCCTAAGGAGTTCTCCAGGCAGGAGTAACTACGCGAATTCACGAGCAAGAACGCCCTGAATCCATGAGCCAAGAGAACAACTCGAATCCACGAGCAAATAAGAGGAAAAACTCAAAAATTTATTGATAAAAATTGATTAAAAGATTATTACAAAATAAAGAATACAAGGGCTTTTATATAAGCTTACAAAAAATACTACTCCGACTTGGAAACCATAATCTATTCCTAAAAGAAAAGAAAAGAGTCATCTATCTAGGCAATCTAAATTCAAAATAAAGAAACAAAAAATCAATTAGAAACTAAATCGGACCTAAAATCAAATCCTAAACTAATTTTGAAACGCAGATAAATGCTTAGGCCCGTTGACACCCGAAGGGGACTGTCGACATGTAGTATCAAAATTGACAAATGTCAACTTTTGAGAAAAGCCTGTAGACAGGCTAGAAGAGGCGTTGTCGACATGTTTTCACCTGTCTTTCGGGAAAAGCCTATCAACAGTCCAAAGAAGGGCTGTTAACAGGTCAAGTTATATTGGTCTGCTGTTTGTCTTGCCTTGCGCTTTGGTCTCCTACATCAGATAAAGTCTAATATGCAGAGTGTCCGACTTGTTCCTCCCATCCTTTTGGCCAAAAAAATAATGAAACAGTAAATGTTAAGAAGTTGATATCTCAGTTTAAATCCATATGTAAAATTAAGTGGAAAAATAATTCACATATGCTTAAGTCTCTGCTTAAGTCTCAGTTGTCTTTAGCATGTTAAGTCTGCCTTAATGGACAAGCTCTCAAGGGAACCACCACCATAACAAGGGTATCAGAAAATATGATAACGAATCTTAGCCTAGTTGGTGCTGAAAATTTATTCTCACGGGAAGAGCCTTTACATTGTTCATGAGGAACGAGGATGATGGAAGACGAGAATGTAGTGGTGGTTTTCCCATACATTGATCCTGTAATCACGGGTGCTCAATGTCATACACTAGCACTGATGATTGTGGGTGTTTTTGCCAACTATGTCGAGTTATAGGACACATGTTACTAATGTCCAAAAATCTTCCACGGATGTTATTAGTAAAAATCTAAAGAAAGAATTCTATCTATTATACTGTGCGAAGAGGAGAGAATTTAGGTTATTATCAGAAATCGCTTGATATCTGAGAAAATTCTCCATCATTGCTCGTATGATCAAACCATTGGATCTTTTAATTACATAGTTTCTGTCGGCGAGACGGGGAGAGTTAAACTACCATTAGCAAGAGGGAGGTCTGGTGAGGTAGTTTAAGAGAGGATCTATTTTGATTAAGATAGATAACTATCAAGAAGGAAAGGTTGAATTGTTTGGTCTTCTAGAAATTTATTTTGATTATTTGATAGATAACAATAAAAAAAATAGAGATATTAACAAATCTTAATTATGTAATCACCCAGAGGGCGTGAATAGGTGACTAGCTAATCTAATGTTGAATTAATGCGGAATTAAAAATCTTAAGCAAACTAAAAACTATTAAACATAACACACCAAGTATAACCTAAGAGTGTAGCCGAATTTCCTGTGAAGGGTTCTGGACTATCTCCTCAGGATTCCTCTAGATGAGAATTTAGGTGCCGCTTTGGCTCTCTTGGTTGAATACAAGTGTGAGCAAATAATCCCAAGCATGTATAAATATAGCACAAGGAGTATCAAGCATATAAAGATAAAATATAAGCATGCAAGATACAAAGACAAGTGAGAGATAGAGAGAGAAATCACAAACACGGGAGATTTGTTTCGAGGTTCGAGCACCCTTGCTTTACGTCTCCGCCTTCAACACTATGAAGAATTTTCACTAAAAACTATCCAACCGGATCACTCGGTGTCGCAACACCTATAAGACACAGAACTCTTGGACTCACTAGTTCTCTCACTTGTTCCCACAAGAACAAACACACGCAAGCACGCAAGCTTGCCAAGGCTGCACCTCTATATCGAGCTCCCACAAGAACTCGAAACATCGCGAGCCCTCAAGTCCTCCTCCTCAAATATAATAAAGAACACTTGGTGATCTAAACACTTTGATCACCTAAAATCACTCTCATAATAACTCTCCTATAGGATAGATATTGTAATGGAAAGCTCAAGTATGTGTGAGAAAAACTAGGATAGAATATGTGTGGAAAACTCAAGAAATTCACTTTGATAAGCCTCTTGATAAACTCTCTTTTGATTTGAAAATATAGCTATAAAACATGTGGATATAACCACTGATATAGGTAAGAAAACTAGCCGAAAAACTTTCTTGAAATCTTGTATAAAATAGTCCATGGGAACCCCAATATATAGGCATCCAAAAACTAGCCGTTGGGGTCCAAATCAGCAGATGACGTTGCTGTCGGTCGACCGCCAACTGTCAATTTTTCTATCGTTGGGAAGGTCGGCAGACCGATCGGTCGACCGCCTTCTGGGCAATGGCCTAGCGGTCGACTACCCTGTCGACCGGGCCATTTTCAGAGAGCAGAAGCTCTCTGACGGTCGACCGTGCGGTCGACCGGCCCTGGGCGTGCACGTTTTGTGAACGTCGGTCGACCGCCCCGGTCGACCGACCTTTAGGTCAGTCGACCATGACCTCTGGCTCAGTCGACCGTGCGGTCGACTGGCAGAAGGCCAAAAACAGTCTTTTGGGGATTTAAAAACTTGTCTTTTATTTACGAATAAAATCCCATAAATTCTCTAAATTTCTATAAAAATAAGTTCAGTAATATACTTTGATATACAAATATGTTTGAGTAAAAATCAAAACATGCTTCAAACATTTTGAACTATTTTTGTGTTATGAAAATTTTAGCTTAAAACGAAAACCGTATTTTCCAAATTGATTTTTTCAAAACTTCTTCAAATATAAAAATAAGATATTTTAAACACTTTTAAAATTTAGTGTTTATGGATATAATCCACTACACATATATGATGAAATATCTATATTTTTGACAATAAGATCTAAAATGATTTTGGTTAAAACATGTGTATATAAAACTCCAAAAATCAAAACGGTATTTTTTCAAATAAAAATTCTTTTATAAAAACTCATATAAATCTTGTGTATGAGTGTATATGGTACTTGAGCAATCCACCGACTAATCTATCCTTTACATTTTAACTAAAAATAAAATCTTACTAAAAATAAACTTAGACACAAGTCTTCTCTTGAAGGTCTTCACTTGAAATTTTTTTTCTTCTTCTTGACTTGGTCTAAAATATGATCCAAAGAGTTAGACTTCTTTTGAATACTTGATGTGGTCTTGATGCACAAGCTCTTGAATCAACACGTGCTAGCTTCAAAACTCGACTTGAAATTCTTTTTTGAAGTTAAACACCTACTAAGATCTTGATCACATATCTGGGACTAAATAAACACAAGATCGTTAGTACTATAACTATATGAGTTAATCATCTTCAAAACTAGAATGATGGGTCTTTGGGCCAACAATCTCCTCCTTTTTGATTATGACAAAACTCATAGAGTTATATATGTATGGATTAAAGTAAAGCTTCAAAGAAGCTCCCTCTTAACTCATGCATAGCAATAAATAAATATATATAGCAATGAAGTACATGAAACTAAACAATTATATATGCATCAACAAGGTGAGAGACAAATGCATAAATCCAAAATCTTTTTTTTCTAAAAACCTTCTCCCCTTTTTGTTTAAACTTTCAAAATCATTCTCCCATTTTGTAAAACAAAAGATGTATATGCATATATAAACTCAAAATCTTTATCCCCCTTTTTATCAATCATCAACAAAAGGGTGAAAATCAAATTAACAATAACGATATATATGTGATATACATTCATGAAGAGAGAGACGTGAAGTCAGCTCCCTTGCATACATGCATTACATGAAGAAGGGATGACAAGACCATAACCCACATAAAGCATGATATGCAATGCATAAGTGGAGATGTGAAGCTCCACCTACACACGTGCATCACATAAAGAAGAGATGTCAAATCCTCAATATAAGATATACTCAACATGAAACTATATATAGAAGAGATGTTAAGCTCCCCTTGTATATAGGCAATACATATCGAAACATTTTTAAGATAAATTTTGATATTCGATAAATAAATTTTAAAATGCCATTTGTACATAAACAAAAATTTTAAGATATCACAAGATTTTTGATACCATATGAAATTGAAAATTTGTGTTACCAATTGAAATTGAAACATTTGTACATTTTGATACCAATGAAAGAAAATTTTTATATTTTGATATCAATTGAAATATATGATAAATTTTGATACCGAATAGGTAAAATATATTGATACCAATTGAAATTTAAATGCAATTGGAAATTGAAACATATTTTATTACCAATTGAAGTATATAGTAAATTTTGATACCAATAAAATACCAAATTAAAATAATGCATAAGCTTATTAAAAGTACCAATTGAGATACCAATTGAAATCAAGATTTAATTCAAACTCAATATTAATATAATTTGTACTTTAAACGTGTAAATATCTTGTAAATCAAGCACAATCAAATCATATATATGTATGAAAAGAAAATACCAATTGAAATTGATATTATTTGAAATTTAAAGCATATATATACAGAAACAAACTATGAGTATAAAAAGTCAATTGCGATACCAATTAGAACTATGATGTGAATCAAGTGTATAACTCATAAAGATCCACCCTTTTCAAGCAAAAGATAAAAGATATTAAATTTTGACATACAAGACATGGTCGCCCATCCATCCGCCCTTTAAAGGGGTTAGTAGGGGCTTTCAAAAATAAGAGTTTAAAAATATTTTTATTATAAAACACTTCCAAATAAAGAATAAATAGCTAGTTAAAGTAATTTTTGAAAAACGAGTTAAAGATCCTTCAAATATGAAACCAAATCATACGTATATCATGAAACATAATAAATGCATAGGAGTTGACATTTGAAATTTATAAAGCACAAAAGTTCTCATGAAAATAATGTCATGATTAAACAAATGAAGTGTGAGTACAAGCAACATGTGAATAGCATTTTCATGAAACTAAACAATAAAGCTCAAAATATCAAACATATGAAAATCATGAAAATTTATTTTTTAATTTAAAAACAAATTTCAAGGTATATGTATGTCTTATCGAAACTAACAATATACATACATATCCTAAACACACATGAGTCTATAATGTAATTTGCATGAAGGTAAGTGACTCAAGGGTATACATGTATATTTATTTATTTTGGATAAGATATACATATACATGAAGCAAACCATGCACAAAAATAGGAAAACATGTTTAAGTGAAGAAATCATCAAAACTATGCTATACATGTACATGTAATAGGTACAAATGACCGATAAAGTACAAACATATAAGAATCAATTGTTCCCCACTACTTGTACACTTATATACACAAGTTTTAATGGAATCTATATCTAAACAAGTATTTACCATATAAAGCACAAAACATGATTATAAATCATAAATCTAAAACATTCTAATTATCATCAAACATAAACACATGTAAACAAAAATAGAGTTTAGAGATAGCTACCAAAACAACGAACTATACTCTAAGTCTCCAAAACATGATAGTCTTCCCACCAAACTTCCTTGATAGCGGTGCAACAAAATGTATGTCCATCTAGCTTATGCATCCACCACCAAGATACCAACCCTCTCACGTCATGTGAGAGCCCACACCTACATCAAACACACAAGGTGAGAATTTTGGTACCCATTTTCTTTTGGGTCCATGGGGGTTAGCATGATTTGGAACCCAAACATTTTTGTTAGCAAAATTAATCGTATTTATCTTATCATAATAAAACTTTGCCAAATGGTCTTTGCGATCGTAATGTGTACACTAGTACACTTTAACATGCATATGTGTATGAGTGTGATCATGACGTGCAAAGTGTGCATATGCATGTTGTGCGTGATGTGCATAAACATGTGGAGGTTGTTTCTTTTGAAATAAGGATTCCAATCTATTGTAGTTAAATGTACAATTGCACAAAGTTGAGCTTAAACAATGAATTCTATTTTTTAAAAATTTAACTTTATTTTTAGCAATAGTAGTAGTATGAAAAGCATGGTCAATAATCTTTTTCTTTTAGAAACATTTTCGTTTTCTTTTAAAAACAATTTTTCTTTTTAATGAGGTGTTTTCTTGCAAAGCGATTTCTTTTTCCTTTTTCACCAAAGAGATTTTATTTTTCAAAGTATTGTTTCCTTCACAAATATCATTTAGTTTAGAAAATAATGAAATACTCATTTTTCAAAGACTCATTTTCTTTAGAAATGTATTCCAATTTATTTTTTAATTTCTTATTATCCTTTTTAAGCATGTCATATTTTTCAAGAAGTTGTTGACAAAATGAAGCAAGCTCATTATATGACAATCAACATCCTCTTCTAACTCGGATTCGGAGTTTACCTCAAGGGGGTTATCCCCTTAGACCATGTAGCATACGTTGGAAGCCTCACTTCCAACATCTGAGTTGCTTCCCGCATAGTACTGCTCTTGTTAGTCAAGGGAGACTATCGTATTCCATACTACAAAAGTCGAATCAAGATTAGCAACCTTAGATAAATATTCATTATTTAGATTGACTTTAAAACATGGATGGCTTTTGTATTAGCCACAAGATTTTTTCCATTTAAACAATAAGAATCTTTAATAGTTGCAAAATAAACATGAATCCCTAGGACTTTGAGGTACAAAGACATCTTAACCTTCCAAGTTTGGATGTTAAAGAATGTCAAAGGTGGGAGGTGTCATGAAATCTATGTGTGTGTACAAATATTGTGGTTAGCAAAAAAATAAGGATATTAACTCTAGGTTGTTAGACCCAAATCAAGAGCACTTAGCTCTAATATCAATTGTAATTACCTAGAGGAGTGTGAATAGGTGACTAGCTAAGCTAATGTTGAATTAATACAGAATTAAAAATCTTAAGCAAACTAAAAACTATTAAGCACAACACCAAGTATAACCTAAGAGTGTAACCGAATTCCCTGTGAAGGGATCTAGACTATCTCCTCAAGATTCCTCTAGATAAGAGTTGAGGTGCCGCTTTGGCTCTCTTGGTTGAATACAAGTGTCAGCAAACAATCTTAAGTATGTATCAATATAGCACAAGGAATATCAAGCATATAAAGATAATGACAATATAAGCATGTAAGATATAAAAACAAGTGAGAGATAGAGAGACCAATCGTAAACACGGGAGATTTGTTTTGAGATTCTAGCACCCTTTCTCTACGTCCCCACCTTCAACACTATGAAAATTTTTCACTAAAAACGATCTCACCGGATCACTCGGTGCCGCAGCACCTATAAGGAATTCACACTAGAACTCTTGGACTTACTAGTCTCCTCACTTGTTCCTGCAAGAACAAATACACGTAAGCATGCAAGCTTGCCGAGGTCGTACCTCTACAACGAGCTCCCACAAAACTCGAAACACCGTGCACCCACAAGTTCGCCTCCTCAAATACAATGAAGAACACTTGGTGATCTGAACACTTTGATTACCTAAAATCACCCTCACAATAACTCTCCTATAAGATAGATATTGTAATGGAAAGCTCAAGTATGTGTGAGAAAAACTAAGATGGAATATGTGTGGAAAACTCAAGAAATTCACTTTGAAAAGCCTCTTGATAAACTCTCTTTTGATTTGGAAATATAGCTTTAAAACATGTGGATATAACCACTGATATAGGTAGTAAAAAAATAGCCCAAAAACTCTCTTGAAATCTTGTATAAAACAGTCCATGGGAACCCTAATATATAGGCATCCAAAAACTAGCCATTGGGGTTCAAATCAACAGCTGACGCTGTTATCGGTCGACCGCCAATGGTCGATTTTTCGACCGTTGGGAAGGTCGATCGACTGACCGTCGACCGCCTTCAGGGCAATGGCTTAGCGGTCGACCGCCCAGTCGACCGGGCCATTTTCAGAGAGCAGAAGCTCTCTAGCGATCGGCCGTGCGGTCGACCGGCCCTAGGTGTGCACGTTTTGTGCACGTCGGTCGACCGACCTCTGGCTCGGTCGACCGGCAGAAGGCCAAAAACAGTCATTTGGGGATTTAAAAACTTGTCTTTTATTTACCAATAAAATCTCATAAATTCTCTCAAATTTACGAAAATAAGTTCAATAATATACTTTGATATACAAACATATTTGAGTAAAAATCAAAACATGTTATAAACACTATGAACTATTTTTCTGTTATGAAAATTTTGGCTTAAAATAAAATTCGTATTTTTCTAAATTGATTTTTTCAAAACTTCTCCAAATACAAAAACAAGATATTTTAAACACTTTTAAAACTTAGTGTGTATGGATATGATCCACTATACATATATGATAAAATATCTATGTTTTTGATAATAAACTCTAAAAATGTTTTGGTTAAAACATATGTATATATGAAACTCTAAAAACTAAAACGGTATTTTTCCAAATGAATTTTTTTTATGAAAACTCATATAAGTCTTGTGTGTGAGTGTATATGGTACTTGAGCAATCCACCAACTAATCTATCCTTTACATTTTAACTAAAATATATATCTTTATTACCTAGTTATGAAAATGAACTACTACTATTGGAAATAAAAAAGTATTGGGCATTTTTCAAAAAAAAACTTGTTTTTAAAGAATAATTCTAAAAATAGACCTCTCCAAAACATAATTATAGAAATCGACATTTGATACATCATGTCAGCGCTGGCCGCCAGCTTGGCACTAGGGGTTGTGACTGATTTTTCCTGCACACAAAATAAGGATATTAAATTTAGAAATAGTAGTGTGAGGTTCAGTTCTAATCCGCGGTAGCAAGGCTATGCGGGTCGTGATCCTCAGGGAGGGACTGCGATGGAAGCGTTAAGCAAGTTTCTCTAAAAATTTATCTTTTTTAGTTATTTTGTTAGTCACGATGGTATTTACAATGGGTGGTTTTTACAGTGAAGTGAAAAAGAAGAATTTAGGAAGATGTGGATCTAAACTAAAGGAAGAAAAGAAAGAAAGATTACCTCTTCAGTCTGCTTACCGTTTGAACTGTTGCGATGATTTACCTTTTCTTAGAAGGCGTACAAGCATGGCATATAGGATCGTCCGCCTTCTTAACTATGGAATAAAAAGCAACTAGGGAATAAAAAGCAACTATGAAGACCTGTTCATCGCCATAGGCCATCAAGGTTCCTTCTTCGGCTAGGTATTCTCGAAGCAGTTGGATCTCATGGTGGGCAAGACATTAGAGAAAGAAACAATGTCATAAACCAAAAATAGAAAAAAACAATGATAGACAAAGATAGAGACACAATAAAACATAAAAATAACAAAACAAGCTTTGATTTGATTTAAACAATGGAGGAAAATTTACAACTTACACCGGCTGTCACCATCGGTACAAGAGGATCCCTTCCTCCATGAATGCAACATCTCCTCTCAGCTTTCACAAAAAGAAAATAAAAATTTACAATGGAATCTAACCTAAAACCTAAAAACCCTAGCTTTTGGCCCTTTGCTGGACGCTGGACGCTGTTTACGTTGCACTGCAGGTGATATTTATAGGTGCAGAAGGCTACAGAGTCCCGGAAGAAACTGCCCACGAAATTTGGGATCAGGATCTTATCAAAGTGCCGCGGATTTGCGGCGGTTCCGCGGCACTTTTATGGCTTCTGGCCACGCGCTTTGGCGCGTGGCCTCTCCTGGTCCGTCCATGTGGGCGCCTGCTTCTAGAATTGTAATCCTGGCCTTTTAAATCTGAATTTTCGAGGTAACTTGGTAATCAAGTTACCCTTAATCCAGATTTCTTCAAATCTTCCTCCACGAATTTTCTTCTTATCTTGGCCTTTTATTCTCATCCTGCAGGTGTTTAGGGTTGGATAGAAGTCTATCTTTCCCTAATCTCTGATATTTGCAACTTTTAGCCCTTGTATTTGCATTTTGACTCTTTGTATTTGCGCTTTTACACCTGGGCTTCAAATGTGGGCTTTTGGGCTTCATTAAGCTTTATTTATTATTAAAATAATAATTCGAGGCCTGCACAAAATAAATAACAAAATATTAATAATTGTGCAGAATTAAATGAATAAATATGAAAATGTGATGGTAAATATGATGATAAAAATGCATTTTTGACTACCAATCAGGTTGCAGTTTTTGGTTCAAATATTTTTTTTACCCTATGCTCGGCGAACGGGGTTAGCAACCTTGGTCGACCGATACTTTTTTTTTTTTTGCGTTTGGGCTTGGCCGGGGTTGGGAACCTCCGGCCAAGCAAGACTTACTGGGAATATGAAGAATATATGTGAATCTTTGAATTGAATTATGGCGAGATCCGTTGATCGAATTAATTGGATGATGGTTGGAGTGTGTTCTCCTTCCATTGGGATGAACGTGGTATATTCACATGTTCAATTCCCACTCGAACAAATGAGATATTCAAGTTTAAAGATTACCTAATTCAAAGCCAAATGGGACTAAAAGTAGCTAAAGGCATTTAGTCCCACATTGGCCAGGGGATGGAAGTTCGTAGTGTTTAAATAGACAAAATGAGAACAAAGGGCGTGACTTGGAGTTTTCGCGCCACGATTGGGAGGAAACCATGCCCGCATATGCGCGCGCCGCTGGCGGCGGCGGCGGCCGGCTGGCCGGTGCTGGTGCCGGTCTCGGGTCCGGGTCTGGGTTTGGATTCCCTACCCGGCCTGGTTCTTTTTGAACCGGGTCTCACGGGTATGGGTTACGCAGAGCATACCCGCTCCGCTATCTAGATCCAAAACCGCCCCGCCAACGGCTGTCTGTAAACTATCGTGGCAGTTGAGCGGTTGGACGGTTGAAACGAACCGTTGCAATGGTTCAGACCGAACCGTTGCAACCGCTGGTTGGGTTCGGACCAAAATGTCCCTCGCGGAGCGCTATAAATAGTGCTCCGTTTTCTCAAATTAAACACACCAAATACTCAACTCTCTCTCTCTCTCTGTGCGTTCTGAACTGAGGCTCTCTCTGCGTTCTGAACCGGGACTGAAGTGAAGTTCTGTCTTGAAGTAATTTCTAACGGGAAGTGGAAAATTCAGTTCCGAAGTGACTTCCAAAGAGAATCTGCAAAAATTCGTTCTGAAAGAAGGCTCAGAAAATTCAACAGATCCTTTAAAAGAATTGTTGTCTGAAGCTGGGACTTCCGAAGAAGAATATTCTTCAACCTTCCTTCTTCCTCTATAATGGGTGCTCCTCCAAAGTAATGGTAAATATTCTCCCGAAATTTATCTTTGTCCCACAGCTTCAATAATCCTGTGAAGTACTGGTTAACTATGGTTCAACCGTATGGTGATTTGGTAGTGCTATCCAAATACCGTGAAGGAGAGTTGTATCTTAGGAGACCAGCGTCCAGTAATCCGTTAGCACCGGTGCGGGGACATAATTGTCTTAAGGAGATTCGTTTTAAGCGTACCTCACTCCAAGTACTGTATAAGTGAATTAATTTATTTATACAGGAGATATACTAATTATTCAGTATATTGAGACTGATTTATACCAGTTTATTGGTGTTTAACGAGGGAAGGAAATTGAAAGGTGGTTCTTAAATTAAGGAACGTTCTATTGAACGGAAAACCTCCCACCTGATATTAACTGTCATGGCTAATTAGATTGTTGATATTTCAGTGATATTGATTAGTTGTCAGATTGATTCCAGAAACCAACAATCATAAGACAATTATATATGAAGTTTCTTACTCTGTTCTGCTTGAACTTACAGAAAATTTTGAGACTAATCAAGATAGCTTTAGCAAGGCACCAAACATGCAGCTGCAAGCTTTGATGCCTACTCCACTTTCTAACCCGAAGCCAGAGAAGTCAGGAAAAATTTGACGGCCAGAATTCAGAGGTGGCAACAGAGATGCTCTTCTACTTGACCACTCTTCATCTGGTCAAATTCCTACAAGAAGATCCACTAGAACCCGGAACTGATCGGGACTCAGTCCTTGCAGTTAATGTATGGACTCAAGGTGACTCTTGCTTGCTGAAAACTATGTTTTTAAATGGACTGGATGACTTTCTTTACAATGTCTACAGTCTTATCACAACGGCAAAGAAGTTATGGGCCAGTCTTGACAAGAAGTATAAGACTGAGGATGCTAGTACCAAGAAGTTCATCGTAGGATAATTTTTTGAGTACAAAATGGTAGACAGCAAGACTGTAATCAGCCAGGTGCAAGAGTTTTAACTTATCTTGCACGAGATAAAATCCGAAGGTATGATTCTACCTGAAACCTTTCAGGTTGCTACTATCGTGGAGAAACTCCCACCTGCGTGGAGAGATTTCAAGAACTACCTGAAGCACAAGAGAAAGGAGCTGAAGTTGGAAGATCTCATTGTGAGGCTTCGAATCGAGGAGATGGCAACAGAAAGTCTGAGAAAAGGAGCAGTAAGAACTCCTATAAAGCAAAGCCAATGTAATCGAAGACTTAAAGGGGAAAGCGTCTACTTCCCAAGACTTAAAGCGGAAGAAGACTTCCCAGGGATACAAAAGCAAGGTCCAAGAAGGCAAGGAACATGCGCTTCAAGGGAACCTGCTACATCTGCAACAAAGAAGGGCATAAGGCGAATAAATATCGCAGCCGTCTCAAAAAGAACAAGAAGAACCATCCACAGGCAAACTTAATGACCATGCGTCGCCAAGCCTTTCAGCTGTGGTGTCAGAAGTGAATCTGACAACTAACAATAAGGATTTGTGGGTAGACACAGGGGCTACTCGGCACATCTGCTCTGAGAAATTATTATTTCTGAATATCAAAAATTAGAACAAGATGAGCAACTATTCATGAGAAACTCAGCCGTCTCAAAGGTTGAAGGAAAAGGCAAGGTCATCTGAAGTGGACATCTGGCAAAGAGCTTACTTTGAACAATGTGCTGCATGTTCCAGATATCCACAAGAATCTGATCTGTGGATCTAACTACTTAGTAAGAAAGGATTTAGAATGATTTTTGAATCAGATAAATTTGTACTTACTAAGGGAGGGATGTTATGTGAGAAAGGGTTATCTTGTTGATGGCCTTTTTAAAGTCAACGTTGCAATGGTCGATAAAAAGTCTGTGTATTTATACCCGAAGCTTATAAATAAGAAAAATCTTCTGCTTATTTACTTGAGTCTCCTACTTTATGGCATGCTAGATTAGGGCATGTAAATTATAAGTCTTTAAAGACTTATCTAATTTAGGATATATTCCTAACTCAATGAAAGAAATTCGCAAGTGTGAGATTTGTGTTAAGACTAAGTTAGTGAAAAATTCATTTCACTCAATTGATCGAAATACAGAACCTTTAGGGTCAATTCATAGCGGTCTGTGTGACTGAAGTTTATGCAACTAGAGGCGGTAAAAAGTATTTTTTACTTTTATTGATGACTGTACAAGATATTGCTATGTGTATCTTTTAAACAGTAAGGATAAGGTAAAAATGTTTATAACATATAAAGTCAAAGTTGAGAATCACTCAACAAGAATATCAAGATTCTAAATTCGATAGAGGCGGAGAATATGAATCAAATAATTTTAGTGAGTTATGTGCTAAATTTGGTATAATCCATAAAAAAAAAAGCACTATATACTCCTCAGCAAAATAGAATTGCTGAACGGAAGAACAGAACTTTGAAGGAGATGGTCAATTCCTTGCTCGTAAGTTCTGGAGCTCCACAGAACTTGGGGGGGAAGCTCTGTTAACTGCAAATTATATTCTAAACAGAGTACCCCACAAGAAACTTGATCTTATATCATTTGAGTTATGATATAGAAGGATACCTTTGAAATCACTAGAGGGGGGTGAATAGGTGATGGCTATACTAAGTGACAAATAATGCGAATTTAAAACTATTTAAACAATAAGTAACAATAAAAGACTTGCAAGAAATTAGACAAGTAATAGAGCAAGTAAAGGAGAGATAGAGTTTAGAGAAAAGTGGACAATCGCAAACACGAAGATATTTTTTGAGGTTAGAGCCACGCTCTACGTCCCCGCCTTCAACACGATGAAGGATTTCCACTATTGGTGATCCCACCAGATTGTCAATATAAGGACACACTTGTCCTATCTCTCGCGGTGCCGCAACACCCACTTGGAGCACACTAGCTCGCTTGAGGTCGATGCCTCTACAACTTCTCACAATGAAGAAAAGGTGATCACACTTGATCACAAAATGGCTCACTTGCACAACCCTATAACCAAGATGAGGAGATGATACTTTGGGATTGTGTATTGCACAAAAACTAGAGAGAAGTAGAGGAATGCTTCAAGCTAAAGGTTGGAAATTTTGGCTCAAAGAAAATTCTTTTGCTAAAGGCTAAGCTTTTGAAAACTTGTAAATCATTTGTAAATCTTTTATCAAACTTGTGTATTTTAGTTGTAGAACACTCCCTCTATTTATAGGGGATGAAAACTGAGTTACAAGGGTCAAAAGAGTCATTAGGGAGAAACCCAGCACAAAAAGGAGTTAGAAAAATATAGCTGTTGGAGTCTGTCAGAATTTTCTGACTAAAGCCGGTCGACCGTCAACGGTCGGATTTCCGATCGTTGCGAAGCTGGTCGACCGGGTCGGTCGACCGCGACCCAAAATAGAGAGCAAGTCTCTCTGTCGGTCGACCGGGTCCGGTCGACGGGGAGAAACAGAGAGCATTGTAATGCTTCCGGTTGACCGAAGTGCACACATGCACAGTGGTGAATGTTGGTCGACCGCCCGGTCGACCGACAGAGCAATTCTGCTCTGCCAGCGGTCGACCGTGCGGTCGACTGGACTCAGGCCAAACTGTTTTCCCAAAGGCTATTTTTAAGATAGAAATTTTAGTATAAAAGCTTTGGATTGGGAATATACAAAATGAAGTTCTAGGCTTATAAATACCAGAGTGTGATCATAGATCAACACAAAAAATGTTTGAACTTTATTTTGATAAAAATCCTTTTCTAAATGAAAACAGTTTTCCCAAAACTTGTTTTTCTAAACATGATGTTTCCAAACTTTGTTTTCCCAAAAATAGGTTAGAAAATTTTGAATAAAAATTTGTTTGAAGGCATGAAGCAATACCAAAAGTGTGTGTGTGACAAATCCCAAAGTAATCTACCTCTATTATCTAGGTTTTGACAAAATCAACTATAAATCCTAACTAAAAATAAAAAAATACAAATCTTGTATTGTCTTCAATCTTGTTTGATCCTGGAGCTCTTCTATTGTGCTGGGCTCGGGGATCTAAATCTTTGCGGCTTCCAAAAGTGTGAGTCTTGTGTGAGAGCCGTCAAACCAACTATGAATTTTACCTGAAAACTCATTTAAATAAACTTGTTAAAAATATGACTATATATGGTTTGTTATCATCAAAACGTCGGGCTAATGGCCTTTGGGCCAACAATCTCCCCCTTTTTGATGATGACAAAACATATAGAGTTATCACAAATATTTTGGATGGAGACTTCAAATGAAGCTCCCCCTTAACACATGCATATAAAAAATAATCATGAAAAGAGATACATAGGCATAACACAGGCATATAGGATATGAAAATTATACACATGCCAACCATCCATGCATATCAAAAATATAGAAATAAGGGTGTATGCATACATGGTTACCTCCATCCATCCAATAATACCACCATCCTCCAAAATAGGCGATTGAGTCAATAAAAGCATAGACATAATAAACACAACCAATCACAAATGCCACAAAGAGAAATAAAACATAATTGCCATCTGCCATAATTAAACACATGTTCATACATAAAAGAGGGTTCATAATACATGTCCACATGTACATACACACCAAAACAAATCAAACACAAACAACTCAAAATAACATATAAAGCAAAACAAACCACAAATATCTCTCCCCTTTTTGACATCATCAAAAGGGGGTCACTCCTCATCCTCATCAGAATCCTGTGCAATAGCTGGCTGTGGTGGAGAGGAAGGAGTCCTGGCGGGAAACGGAGGGCCGGGGTAGGAGGAAGTGGCCTAGCATGAGCAGATGGAACAGGAACGACAACTAAGCTTCAGAAAAAAGCTGCCAAGATGTGACTCCAAATAGCGGATGGAATCACAAATGTAGCCCATGTCATTCTGCAAATGCTGATGGTGCGCGGACATCTCCGCGGAAAGCTGCTGATGATGTGCAGTCATCTTAGCAGAGATCTGCTCATGGTGCTCCCGTATCTGAGTGGATAAGGCAGTATATGGATCGGAAGGAGCAGACGAGCCAGAAGAGGAACCAGGGACAGGAACAGCAGAAGGGATAGGCTGCTGCTGAGGAGCAGGAGGACGCACCCCAACACGCATCCTCTTGAGAAGAGTGCGTTAATGTCTACTGATGGTTCAACTGACCGTTCAGCAGAAAGATCGAAATTAAGTTGCTTCAGTAAATGAGTAATGACCATCCCAAATGGCAAGTGCCGAGTGGGGACAAGGAGATGGTCAGAGGTCATGAAGCCGATGATGAGCTTAGGGATATTTATTCTAATGCCTCTCAAAAGGCAATAGATGATCAGAGGAACAGAACCCTAGCATGACTGTACTCTCCTGATTTTTACAGGAGGTTATAGAAAACTATTTTAGTTAGAACTTGAGTAATGAGAGTAGAACGTTTTACTTTCTCATTCCTAACTAAACCATGGTTGTCATCATCATGAAGTAACGTGAAAGCGGT